>BJCO01758099.1:0-14803 GCA_018326465.1 Flaveria floridana | reverse complement strand
CAACCTTTCATGAGTTGGTGAAAAGGTCCATGCTTTTGGTAAACTGTACATTGAGGTCTTGAGTCTGTAACTTTCCACTTTATGTACTTCATCTTTTTTGTAATATATTAGGATGTGAGCTATGGCATGTCATAGTCACTAGTCAAAAGGCAATCTGCCTTTTGACTCTACATGGATTTTGTTGTCTAGTTCATGTATCCAGCTGGCCTTCAAAGCATGGCCGGCTGTAGGCTTTAGTATAAGTATTTTCTGTTCTTTGTAACCTAGTAAGGTTTTGAATTGAACTTTGTAAACCACTTTGTAAGAAACTAGAAGATCAATATAATTTAACCTTGAAAACCAACTGCTTATGTATTGCTGTAGTTTTCTGTCTCATTTCTACATCTTGTTGTTTCAAGTTCTCTAAACTCCTTACTGATCAGTTCCCCATTTGAATTGTTAAGTGTTGAAATACACTCTCCTCTTTGTGTTGTTGTGTTGCACAAGTGTATAACCCCTTCACCTGGTCCTATAGATAGTATGATCCCATTGTATATATGCATGCGTGTATCAACTAAGGAATTGGAGCTTGAGCGCTAACTTAGCTGCAGGATGTTGGAAGTTTTTCAATCTTCTTTTACTCAATTGTCATGCAAACAAAGTCAACAAGGTACAACAGCAATAAATGGTTCTATCACTTGATTAGAATCATACAACTAAAGTTTCAGTGAAACTTCAGCATCCGCAGAAGCAACAGTGAAATTTCAGCATCAGTAGAAGCAACAGTGAAATTTCAGCATCAGCAAAAGCAACACAACAAATGTGTTAAATTATGACCGTCCGTATAATTGGTAAACTACGGATGTGTTGATAATTTTGAAAGTATAATCCATGTTCATAGAGTGGTAATCTATGGATAATTAAGATATACTTGATCTACAATTCTGTTTTACTTCAGATGTTAAGGCATCCGTAGATGTTATGGTTCCGTAGATGTTCTGCGGAAGATATGAAATCTACGGAATAAATGAATGCAACGGAAAGGGGTAAAAAGGAAGTAGGACCCACTTAATTAAATAAATGAAATTAATGTGTCTGAGAGTATAAATAATGTTTTTGACTTAAAACTTTTATTATTCACTTTTTCAGAGCACTTTTTAGACCTAGAAAAGCGCACTCCCTTTCCCCCTTTCACAAACATTCAAAATTACCAACTCAAAACCTTAAAACAAACACGTAATCTTGATCACAAATCATTGTTTTGAAGGTAAATCATGTCATAATCATCAATAATGAACTGTTTGATTCCTGATTATCGTTAAAACTGGTCGTATTCATGTTTGTAAATGTCATACTAGCGTAATCTTCATCGTTCTTATGTACAGATGGTGAATAGGTTTTCAAAAGAGCATAATGTGTGTGCATTCCTTAATGCTGATGATCTCACATCAGAAGGCTGTCGGGACATCATCAGATACCTTTGACGGTCCAGGCTCTTCTATGCCCTAACAGCAGAGCCTGTGATTCATCAAGAGCACATAGTGGATTTCTGGAATTTAGCTTGAATAGAGCAAGATGGAGAAGAGGAGGTGATAGTTTCTGAAATCCGAACTGAAAGACTACGGATTAATGAGCAAACTATCAGAAGGTCACTTGAGCTAGGTGAATGAGAGGCTGATCACCCAGATGTGTTTGAAAACGATTACATAGAGAAGGTTTTCTACCTGATGGGATATGATGGAGATTTTGATAAGGGAGAGATCAAGAAGGGAAGACTGTGCAAGCCTTACCAATTTCTATGTCACACTTACCTTAAGTGTATTTCAAACAGGAAGTCTGGACTAGATAGGTTCTCAAGGCACATCTCTGCAGGAATTATTGGCATCTTTGAGGGCAGGACCTACAACTACTCAAAGTACATCTTCAACTGTCTATGCGACCAAATAAGAGTGCAGAAGGTCGACAAGATGTATATGTTCCCAAGGTTCCTACAACTGATTATTAATGCTCATTTGGGTAGAACTTTACTAAACAAGATTAGTGGAAAATACCAAGGGGAAGACATGCCAATGTTTGCCTATGTGGTGGATGCCAATGCCAACATTCCACAAGAGCTGGTTTGGGAAGATCAGCAAGAAGAGTCATCATCTAACTCTGTCCAAGCCTCACATTCACCCCATAAACCAACCTCTCTCCAACATATATCTCCAGCTAGTGAAAACACAATGCCCATATCACCTATCCAACAAGAATCACCACCACAATCTCAATCAGCCACTCAACATACTCAGCCAATCTCTCCAATCCGAAATCAATCACCTCTTCATCCACTCATTGAAACACCAAAACATCAAACTCCTGAGAGTGCTCATACTGAGCCTATACATATAACTCAGTCTCAGAACTCATTGTACTCTGGTGAGACTGAGTTAATGTCTTACGCTAGCACCATCCCACTCTCAGTCTCCAACTCATAAAACATAGTCTTGTCTGATCACACTGAACCCATAACTCTAATTCTTGATGCTCAGCAACTGTCTTAACCTCAATATCAAACAGTTGGGACCTTCTCAAGTTCAGCAAGTGTTGCGCCCAGTGAAGTAAATGATGATGACACTGCTGCTGAACCTATAGCAGAAGAAAAAGGCAACTTTGTTGATGTTATTGCCTATCATGAAGACGATCTGAGTGACAAGGACATCCCTATGAGCAAGAGTTACCTGGTGGCTGAATACAACAAACTTGTGCTCAAATCAAACAAAAGAAAGCAAAGAATACAAGAGTTGAAGGGAGTGATAAAAGAAAAGGATGAAGAGTTGATAAAGCAAGAAACAAGGATTAAAAGACTAAAAGAAGATGCACAGAGCAATAATGAAGTGATCGATGCATTGCTTTAATATGAAGAAAAATTAGTTGAGTCTGTGAAATTTGAGAATGATGAGAAGGAGAAGATGGCTCTGAAGGTTGAACAGATCACTAACTCTCTCTTAGTAAAATCTGATCTGATGAAATTGAAAGATGAACAAATTGAGGAGCTAAAGATGAAAATCTATGCTCTAGAGTCAAATGCAGCTCCATCAACACTTAAAACAAAAGAATATTCTGAGGCTTCCAAGGGTTTAGTTGCATATTCAAGGAAGAGAAAGTACTTAGGTGCTACCCAGAAGAAGGTGTCCAATGTTGAAGGTTCACCAAAGAAACCAAAGCTTTCATCCCTTGAACCCACTCCTTCAGTAGAGTTGTCTACTGTGAAGTCTATTTCTCATAATAAGAGTGATAGTGATGAAGAATGGAATAAGCTGACTAAGATGGATTCTCTAACAGAACTAAAGGATTAAAAGGCTAATGAACTTATGAAAACAAAAGATATCTTGGAAGAGAGGCCTGAGTCAACCATGTTCATGACTCTTATCAACCATGGGTTTCCCTATGACATGGTTGAAAGGATGAACGTGACTAAATTAAAGAATATGCTAAAAGAGTTTGAGATGGCCAGATTCATGATCCCCAACTGTGATTATGAAGCTTTCACAACCTATCAATCAATTCAGAAGATCAAGAAAGACTTAGGCCACTATGACACATCCAAATTAAGCAAATACAACATGACTTGCTGGCTACAAGGTCATAACTACAAGTCACACGAGCTTAAGGGGAGAATAGTTAGTGAGCTGAGAAGAATGATGGAGCATGTCATGAAGGTTGAGCTTGAAACTGGAGTGAGATTCAGAACTGAAGCTCCAAACCCAGCTATAGAGCATCACAACAAAGCTCCTGCTGAACCAGTGATTGTAGAGAGCAAAGATCAGCATAAAGGGAAAGATAAGCTGGTTAGAGAACCAAGGGAAGTGATACCCGGCAAAGTATGGCCACTAGGAACTACTGTCAGAGAAATCACTGAGCAAAAATCAACCCTGATAGAGCTGATTGATCATCTCACAACTCCTACTTCTATGGAAGAGAACAGGATTATGGCCTGGAAATATGATTCAGACTGGGATTGTGCAGTTATTAAGAGAACATCTGGAAGAGTTGAATACTTCCATGATGTATTTTTAGTTTTATGCCTGTCTGAATATGATCTCAAAGACTTATAGAGCCTTACCATTTCTAATTACCCAATACACCCAAGAGGAAGAGACTTCTCAACTATGGTGGGTAAACTGAAGACTAAGTTTAGAGATGATGTGCTAACTAAGGCTAAAAGAGAAGATGTTGAGCACAAGAAGAGAATAAAAGATGTAAAAAGTTTTAAGTCCAGTGCCTCAGAATCAATTGATGATGAATTTTTTTAAAAGGGTTGGATACAACAACAGAGAAACAGCAGCCATCAAGACTATTGAGGGAAATCAATACACATATCACATAACAGAATAGGGATATGTTGAACAGACTAAGGAACTGGTGCTGCTGAGGAATGCTGACAACAAGAAGGCTGATAGAATCAGGATCTTTGATCCTGTGGAAATCAAACTACTACATCCCAGCTACACATCATACCTGCATGACAAATACTTTCTGAAGTCAACTGATGACGAAGCTCAGAATGACTTGTTCCTGCTTGTGCGTGTAATCCAAGTGATTGACAAACTCCATGCCAAAGCTTACAAGAGGAGAAAACATAACGCTGGATTGCTGAAGGGAACAAACTATGAAGAAGTCTCATAACTGAGGATCTCATAGCAAGATGAATTGGAAATAATCAACAACAACAATGTTCTGGAATCCCTCACAATAGAAGAAGATGTTATGGGGCTAAGTTATGAAACTCTGAAGAAGATCAGCAAGATGAAGATCAACTACAAGTATGATGATCAGAAGACTGTTGTATCCTACTTCTATAACAAAATCATTGCAAGGGTGAAGGAGCTTTTAGTTTTCAAGGACTGATTATAAGTATCTAAGCCTAAGGGGGAGTATTGTTAGATCTAGAGAGAATAGGTCTAGATCAATTTGTATAGGCTTAGAACTTTAATCAATTCTTGTGATAAATGATTGTAACTGACTATCAGTATATATGCATTGAGTATATAGGTTAACCCATATATATGTGTTGTTTAAAGTGTATGATAATAGGCAAAAACAATATACTTGGTGAATTCTTGTAATTGGCTAAGTGTAAGAAACATATACGGATGAACAATTTTGTTAATCCGTAGATATGTTTCTTACAAGATGACTTCCATGGTTCCGGATGAACATCAGTATCCACTAATGATCTCAAGATAAAAGTGAAGACTCCTGTGGAAGTACAAGTTTCCTATGGAAGAACAAGAGTTCCTGTAGAAGACAAGTTTCTTACGGAAGAAAAAGAGTTCCTATGGAAGGCAAGATTCCTACGGAGGACGAAGACACTTGTATGAATTTGACAAGTTCAACTAGTTTGACAAGTCAACAAGTCAACCAGTCAATTTCAAATCCCAAGAGATCCGGTGTTTCCTTAACTGACTCATAATTGCCTATAAATATGAGTAATAGGTTTCATATCAAGTAGAACACAATAGCAATATTACGGCACACACACATCACATCATCAAACCCTAGCCGCCATCACATCAACAACATCAATACATTTGAAGAATCATTGTTCATAGCATTCTTAATTATTCTTTTGTAATCATTATTCAGTATTAATGAAATACATTTGAATTAATTCTTGTCTGCATATTTATTTCGTATACATAATTGTGTTCATCATAACAAGCTTTTTATCATTGATATTAAAAATGAAAAACAATTAAACAACGGTTAATGATTATTCCGCATTCATTGACGTGTCTTTATTTTAATACTGATAATTACTGATTGCGATCCTTGGATTCACAGAACCTATAGTTAGATGTGAGTATGACTACAACTCACATCAACTATCTCTCTTCCAAGGGCCACAACAAATGGTATATATGATTCAAAGTAACAGACTGGACTTATTATCAACAAAAGGATCTATACCAACTGCTCAGCACCATTTTTGGAAAGAACAAAGAGACAGACAAATATCTGCTTTCCTTGGTGCTAAGAGTTTTAAGAAGTAGAAGATAGTGAGGTTTTGGTAGCATCAGCCTACGGAGAGTTTGTTGAATTATGATGCTGGTGCAACCAAAACTACACTTAGAAAAAATTTGGTGCAACTGTGAAGGACTTCCAAAGATAAAGGATGCACTTTCGAAGATAAAGGCTGCATTTCCGAAGATTAAAGATAAAAGAACATCCGAAGAGGAATCATGTCTTCCGAATACATAGTCATCTCTCTTCCGAAGTATCAACACTTAAGAAGATTTCAAGACAATGACTTCCGAAGCATAAAGTCTTGAAGACCAGCGAAAGTGTCAAAAGAAGTATATTCTTCTGAAGTATAAATGGCTTCGGAAGAACTTGTTCTTCCAAAGCCAGTTAACCATCGAAAGAACTTACTATGAACCAGTGGATATTAGCATGGTCTGTTTGACAAGCGGCTGCAACCTCTGAGTTACTGCATGGCGTTTTCTCACGCCAATGTAGTTGACCATACTTTGGTTCACTGTTTATTCCTTATCAGTTAGTATAGTTATTAACTTTAGTTGGTAAATAAAAAGGTAAGTCATGGACATGTCATGACTACCTTATCTAGGATAGTATTTTATTTTAGAAACCTTACTACTAACAATGTAGTATTTGTTTTGTAAGTAAGTTTCTAGCTGGTTGTCTTTTGTATAGCCGGCTGTAGAAAGTAGTATATATAGTTCTCATTGTAAGTTCATAAGAGCATGCTTGTAAGAGTCTTGAAAACTTTGAGTTGAGAATTAATATATACAAGTATCTTGAAAACCATTTCTTGTGTCTTGCTTACTTAGTATATTATTATTAACTTTTAGAAGATTCTGCTTCATTATTTTGAGAGCAAATTAGTGAGTTAAAAAGAGAACGCTTGTCTTGAGTGACTTGTATCGATCCTGCATATATATATATATATATGTATGTATTTATGTATATATAATATGTATTTATGTATGTATATATATGTGTGTATATATATATATTTATGTATGTATGTGTATAAATATATATATGTGTGTATATATATATGTATATATATATATATATGTACACATATGTATATATATGGACAATTGACTAAATATGGACCATTGATTTGATGCTTAAATTTTGATCTAATGGACAATATTTTTAAGAATATTATATTCTTTTGCAGATTCATTTATTAACGTGGAAGGACCTTTTGATAATTCTATCACCATCATTAATTGACCTACAATTTATCCCATCATAGCTTAGCTTGATTCAGTATAATAAAGCAACCATCAAATCAATTACTTTATCTATATAATTTGGCTTTAAAAACCGATTTGCCAAATCTCATTCAAACTCCTTTTCATGTTAATATTCTTAAAAAAGTGTGTATATGTTACATCGTGTGGATTTATCATATTAAAAAAATATGTATATGTTATTTTTATTATCATTAGATAATTTAATGTTAGTAGGCCACAATGTAATTAAATTTAACACGTGTATATGGTACTTTCATTAATATTAAGTAAAGTAATATTAATAATTCTTAATATAAATTTATAGTAACATTAATTAACATCAATCATTAGGTAATATGTCATGTGGTTATATTGATTTATTAACATCAAATACTACATTACTGTAACCTCCCGTAATATCAAAGCAATCAACTTAGTAATAATGGGGGTCAAGTCGGGGAATAAAAATAAATAAATATGGATTATGGACCTAATTGGATCCATGAATTAAGTGATAGATGGGATTAAAAGCCCATTACCACCCTTAAACAACCATAATCAGGCACCATAATACACACTTGTAAGGCCCCTGATCCCGGGAAGCCCCACAATTGGTCATTCACAGCGAAACAAGGATTTAAAACATTCATTTAGATAAACATTTGCAGCGGTAAAGTACATCATTCTTTTAATCCATTACAACATAATTCAAATAATACATTAACATTGTCTTTAAAATATCAAATAATCTTTAAGAGTTTGTTTAACAATCTTCTAAATTAGGGATGCCAGTCAAGAAGCTCTAGATCCATGCTTACATCCACTCAAGTCTGACAGCTCACCTGTCACTAATATGCATAAAAAGTCAGCTTCGTTGAGTGAGTTCTAGGTGTAATTTATCAAGTAACTTTTAGTAAGATATGTTAACGTTATCCTTCGACAGTAATCATCACATAACAGAACATTAGTATACATAAATTATCGCATTATCAATGCTTTGTCATTAAGACTTTTGCTTAGTTATTAACTATTACTCTTCTTTACCCGTCAATTCCCAGTCACTATTGGCGCTTATGATAAACACAAGACTTTACCGACATGTCAATCCAGGCCTTACTGTCGTATCCATACAGGGCATTATTGTCATGCTAATCCAGGCCTTACTGACTCAGCCTGTTCGGGCCTTTACTTTACTGACATGCCAATCCAGGCCTTAATGTCATGAGGACACAACGAATACAACCCTCATCTATCATTTTCCATTACCACCCCTAAACAACCCTAATCAAGCACCAAAACACACACACTTGCAACCCAAGCAACAAGGATTCTAGAGAGAGAGTAGAGAGAGAAAGTAAGGAAAGATCAAGGTTGAAAGCTTGGTGGATTAAGGGTTAAAGACCTGAATATTGGGGCATCAAACAATGAAGAAGTAGCAAGGATTTCAGGTAAGAATAGTCCCCCTAAACATCCTTTTTAGAACCGATTTGGAAACTAGGGTTTTGGGTTGGAAAAGTTGCAAAAAATCACATAAAGCTCATATTTTTATGTATGAAATCATGTAAAATGCTTATATATAGTTTCATGGATGAAAAAATAAGGTTTTGGACGTAAAAAGTTAAGATTTTAGGTTAAAAATGGGCTGGTTCTTTGTTTTTATACGTCTAGCGAAACTGTGAGCCCGATCAACGAAACTAGTAGTTCTCCTAGCGAAATTCAGAGAAGTTCCAGCAAAACTATAGAAACTATAATTTCGCTGGTAACTTCGCTAGTGCTTAGGTTGACTAGTAGATCTTGCGAACCTAGGAAATTCCAACAAAAGTTGGGCGCAACTGGCATCGAAAATGTATTGCGGAACTGGCAGCGAAACTGACATGCAAAACTGGCAGCGAAACTCCATCAAAATTAATAGCGAATCTGATAGCGAAACTACCAGCGAAATTGCTAGGGAAACTATGCAGAGAATGACCCATTTGTGTGTTAATTTATATGCAGACCATGTGACCTGATCATAGGGTAGGTAACTTAAACACAAGGTTATTTATCGACCAGGTGAGTTCTAGATCCCCTTATTTACAATTTTTTTCCATGTTTTAGGGCTATTATGCATTGTAAACCTAAGATTTTCAAGGCAAAGATTTCAAGAAGTTTTAACAAAATAACAAGAAAATAAATCAGCCTGACCCCAGCCAGGGGCGTTGCCCCTTGGACCCCACTAGGGGCTGCTACCCCTAGAACCCCGCTATCAGGGGCTGCCGCCCCCGAACCCCCGCTGTCCCGTGGAGAGTCGGTTATATAGTTTAGTTGCTATTGTTAATAAAATGTGAATGTATAGACTAAGAGTTATTTCCTATCATGTATTAGTTATGTGTATAACTAAAGATGTAAGTGAAACTTAAAGAAATGTTATTGGACCCATAACGTGTACCCTTGTAAAGTAAAGCCTTGCAAGAAAATGACAAAGAAGGGTTGCTTTTGTTATGCCCTTATGACAGTAAGGCCTGGTTGGCATGTCAGTAAGTAAAGGCCCGAACAGGCAGGTCAGTAAGGCCTGGATTGGCATGATAATAATGGCCTGTGTGGGTATGAAAGTAAGGCATGGATTGGCATGTTGATAAAGTCCTGTGTTCATCATAGGCATCGATAGTGACTGGGAATTGACGGGTAAAGAAGAGTAATAGTTAATAACTAAGCGAAAGTCTTAATGACAAAACATTGATAATGCAATAATTTATGTATACTAATGTTCTGTTATGATGATTACTATCGAAGGATAACGTTAACATATCTTACTAAAAGTTACTTGATAAATTACACCTAGAACTCACTTAGCGAAGCTGACTTTTATGCATATTAGTTGACAGGTGAGCTGTCAGACTTGAGTGGATGTAAGCATGAATCTGAGCTTCTTGGAAATCGAAGACTAACATCCCTGATTTAGAAGTTTGTTAAACAAACTTTTAAAGATTATTTGATATTTTAAAGACAATGTTAATGTTTTATTTGAATTATGTTATAATGGATTGAAACTTGATGTACTCTTCTGCTGTAAATGTTTATCTAAATAAATGTTTTAAGTCCTTGTTTTGCTGTGAATGATTAACTGTGGGGGCTTCTTAGGTTTAGGGGCCTTATAATTACATGACACTATCAATACAATTTAATATAAAATGTAACTTGTTTTGTTATGTAATGTAATAACTTTTAATGTATGTGAATGTAAATGTAATATAATTGAATTGTGATGTAAAAAATATAAGATAATGCAATAATTTGATAAAAATACAGTTATGTTAGAATGCAACTTATATTATCAGTTAATGTAATAATCACATTATATTAATTACAACATTGTCATATTTAATTAGCAATAAAAACTATGTAACCACAATACATTAAGATAGTATATATTATTTGTAACCACAATAATATAATTTGTAACCATTGTTATCATTTAAAAAGTATGTTTGCGTGCTCATATACATGCCAGATATTGTAACCATTGTTATCATTTAAAAAGTATGTTCGCGTGCTCATATACATGCCAGATTGGTTCAGTCTTTCAACAAAAACCTAACATCGTTTTCCGACAACCTCAAACAAACATTTATAGTATATATTCTCGACAGCATCAAGTTCCATAGTCACCACACCACAAACACCTTAAATACGATATGCTTGCAACTTAATTTTATATTAGTGTACTAACTTTTTTCACCATACATGTATGTCATTGTAATGAGATGTAAAATACTGTAATATAATAACTTAACGTAACTAAATTCACGTTAGTAAAGTACTGTAATACGATGTAAAATAATGTTATATAATGATTAATGTAACTAAATAAAGCAACTTATTTTCTTTGTTAATATAACAAATTAGGAGGTTACAAACTAAGATATCTCGGTGGGGATAAAACCTCAAACAAACATCTACAGTATATATTCTCAACAACATCAAGTTCCACCATCACCACACCACCAACAACTTAAAATACGATATGCTTGCAACTTAATTTTATATTAGTGTACTAATTTTTTCCACAACACATGTATGTCATTGTAATGTGATGAAAAATACTATAATATAATAACTTAATGTAACTAAATTCATGTTAGTAAGGTATTGTATTGCGATGTAAAATACATGTAATATAATAACTTAATGTAACTAAATTCATGTTAATAAAATATTCACGAGACGATACTAAGGGTTTTATGTCTCTGTGATAACCAAAAGGAGCCATTAATTGCAAACCAATATGCTCTTTAAACGAATGCTTATAATGCCTCTAACTTCACACGTTCAATCCAACATCATCCATTGATATGTAACGACCAGATATTTTCCTTGTAGCCCACGAAGGAAGAAAAAGAAATAAAGTCTAAAGTCGGGGGACCAAACCCGCCAACGCACGAAAGTTGGGCAAATGGGGGCATGTTAAGGGAGAGGTCCGCCATTTCCCCCTCCCCACACTTGTAAAAATCAGCCAAAAAGAGAGAAGAGAGGAAGAAGAGAAAAAGGGGTGATTTGGGTCGATTCGGGCTCGAAATTCATCGTGTAGCTAGTCCAAACGAAGCTCTTCATCTTATCCTTCTTTGTGTGAGTTCTAGGACCCCTATTTTACTTGTTTTCAACCGATTTTGGGGCTATAACACATAGAAACCCGTTTTTGAAATGTGTGTGCTTGACCCATTTGGGTGTGATTGTGTATAGTGTGTTTAGAGTACGATTTCGGACTTGTATGTGCTTGTATGTAGTCATAGTATGATTCCCTAAGGTTTAGGAGGGTTGATTTGGGATTAGAATGAGTTTGGAAGGGTTTGGAGGTCGAAAGTCGCGGCTGCAGTTCGGGATGAACTGCAGTCTGCGCTCAGCTAGGGCTAGGCGACTGGAGGTTAAATCGCACGACTGAGGGACGACTGAGGTTCAATCGCATGACTAGAGATCCAGTCGCATGACAGGTCACACGACTGAGAGCCCAGTCGCATAGGTGCTCAGTCGCACAGGTGTTCATTCGCACGACTAAGAGCTCAGTCGCATAGATCCATTCGCATAGCTATTCATTTGCACGACTGAAAGCTCAGTCGCACAGGAACCCAATCGCGTAGTGTCCATTCGCATGACTGAGAGTCCAGTCACATGATAGAGAGTCCATTCGCACAATCGGGTGTTCATCCGCATGGGTGCTCATCCGCATAGGTCCAATCTCATGGTGTTCAGTCGCATGGAGGCCATGCGACTGAAGGATGCCCAATCGCCCAAATAGAGCTGTTGTGTACGAGGAGAGGCATAGTTTAATTATTGACCTTTGGGGAAAAGAGCAGGGGTAAGTAATGATGTGATAGTTCCCGTAAGTACATGTGAGATGGTCATCTAGGCTTTAGAAGTTATGTTGGGCACGATGATGATAGTGTTACATGTGTATGCATGATGTATGTATGTTAAGTATGATGTAGCTGAAAGGATCTCAGATCTAGTTTGATCAATTAGGTTATGATTTTCAGCAGAATAGTGTTAGAATTAGACGAAATTTAAGCAAGAACAAGATGAATATTCAATCAAACAGTAACGGTTATAGAGAAAGAAAGTTTTCTACAAAAGAGAATGTTCTCATTCATTCATATGCTTCGGCACTCATATAATTAGGTCAACTTTCCTTTTATAGGAAAAGATGACGTCAGCAGATGTCACCTGATAGTGTCATCTAACCGATTACGCAAACAACTAAAAATAACTAAAACTACAGAAGATGTCCATAACAGCTGAGGACATCTTCTTACAATAAAAGCTTAAGTGTTAACTAATTCTACAACTAATTAAACTACAACATCTGAAGAGTAAGATCTTCAGACGTTTACATCTACTAAACTATTGATTACAATCTACTAAAAATAGAAAGACAACTATTGAAAGTAAACCATAACAACTACTGAAGAGTACTTCTTCAGCTGTTGTGACAACCTCTGAATACTTGGTCTTCAGACATTGTCTTCAAACTCTGTCTTTAGACTTTGTCTTCAGCTTTTGTCTTCAGACTCTGTCTTCAGACTCTGTCTTCAGACTCTGTCTTCAGACTTTGTCTTCAGACTTTTATCTTCAAACTCTGTCTTTAGACTTTGTCTTCAGCTGATGTAGTCTTCTTCAGTTGTTATGATGTCTGTGGGACTTAAAGGTTTTTCTTATCTGGCTCATTGGTTCTTTTGGTCCAACAAACTCCCTCTGAACCAATGCAGCCAAAACCTTTAAGTTTATTGGTGTCTCACTTATTAGGCAAAAATATTGTCTTTTTCTTCTGGATCAGCTTAGAAGTGACCAATTTAAGCACAGGCCTGGGAAGAGGTTTCAGAAGATTTGATTGGTAAGGGATGGATGGTAACTCTGTATTGGGGAATTGGACACAGAGTTGTTGTCCCATCCATGAAACCTACTTCCCTACAATGAGTCTGTAAGACTCTCGAACATAGGCCTCAAGGAAGACAATCTGTTCTTCCAGGGTGAGCTCTTCAGCTTCTCTTTCGAAGAAGAACTCTGGCCCATAGTACTCAAATAGGTACTTAACCTGTTTCCCATTCTTTAGCTCCATAGTTGTTATTTCTCTGTATGCGAACTCATCAGGATGATTACCTTCAAGTAACAAATGGAGCTCATTGCTTCTGAATTCTTCAAGCCTCTTATAGATCAACCCCTTTTTCACTATTTTGTTTTCCAGTAATGTTTGTGGGGTAAGATTAGACTTGTAGGCTCTTCTGAAGTCTTCTAGGATTTCCCAGGGTGACACTACAATGGCCAGCTTTATCACCGCATCTACAATCTTCTTTACTTGGACATTGTATTTTCTTGGGATTTTCTTCTTGTGGATTCTAACACTCACCCTGGGATCAGGCCAAATTCTAACTCGCTCTTTCTGATATTGAAATGTAAATCTGAGAGCATACAATCGTTGAGCATGTTTCCTCATAGTTTGTATTGATATAGACTGAGGAAACTCTTTATCAACCAGATTCAACAGCTGCTCCTCATGTTGTTTGTGCATTTCTTCTTCTTCAAGCTTTACTTTTACAGTTTGCCTCTGGATGGCAGGTGTGATCGTTGTTGGTTGACTCCTGGCAATTATCTTTAATGCATCAGTCATCTTCCCTTTTGTTTTATCAACAGTTGAAATGGGCAGCCTATCTTCCTCATCATTTTCTTCTTCTTCTTCTTGAAGCCTCAACACCCTTCTCTTCCTCTTGGGTGCATCATCGGCAGTTATTTGTGTTGGTTTCTTGGGTAAAGGAGTTGGTTTTGTGGGTTGTGATGTTGGTTGTTCTGGTGTGGGAGATTATATAGGCTGCTCTAGCATTTTAGTTGTAAGTATGGCTTTGGAACACTTTGCCAGATCAGTCCTGCTCCCAGCACCAGCTTTATCAAGGGCTTCTATGATCAATCCTTTTGTAAATACTTTAGACAAACAAATTTTTTTGTTTATCTTCAAAATATTGTCCCTGGTCCATGATTTGTGGAGTGCTCAGATGGGTCAGCACTTTGGCTATTGCCAATGTAGGGCTTTGTGGGGCGGCCTCATCAGT
>BJCO01758049.1:0-25189 GCA_018326465.1 Flaveria floridana | reverse complement strand
AGTCTGTAACTTTCCACTTTATGTACTTTATCCTTTTTGTAATATATTAGGATGTGAGCTATGGCATGTCATAGTCACTAGTCAAAAGATGTGAGCTATGGCATGTCATAGTCACTAGTCAAAAGGCAATCTGCCTTTTGACTCTACATGGATTTTGTTGTCTAGTTCATGTATCCAGCTGGCCTTCTAAGTATGGCCGCCTGTAGGCTTTAGTATAAGTATTTTCTGGTCCTTGTAACTAGGTAAGTTTTGAGTTGAACTTTGTAAACCACTTTGTAAGGAACTAGAAGATCAATATACTTAAACCTTGAAAACCAACTGCTTGTGTATTGCTCTAGTTTCTGTCACATTTACATCTTGTGTTTCTAAGTTCTCTAAACTCATTTTCTTATCAGTTCCCTTTGAATTGTTAAGTGTTGAAATACACTATCCTCTTTGTGTTGTTGTGTTGTACAAGTGCATAGGCCCTTCACCCGGTCTTGCAACTATCATCACCAACATCACCAACATCATCATTATTGTTATCACCATCATCATCATCATCACCACCACCACCACCAATATCATCATCTTCACCAACATCACCAACATCGCCAACATCACCAACATCACCAACACCATCAACATCAGCATCACCATCATCATCATCATCACTACCATCGCCAATATCACCAACATCACCAACACCATCATCATCATCATCATCACCATCATCATTACTATCATCATCATCACCATCATCATCACCATCATCATCATCATCATCATCATTATCACCATCATCATCACCATCATCATCATCACCATCATCCTCATCATCATCATCATCATCACCATCATCACCATCATCATCATCATCAAAATCATCATCATCATTATCATCATCATATTGCAAAAATTATGATATATATATCAATTAAGGGGAGTTTTGAAAGCAGTAAAATTATTCTAAACCATAAACACAACTTACCGGCCTTGAAACTATTACATCATTTTGTTTCTGTTGATACATGATGTGTCTAGTTTATTGTACTTGAACGTTTATGTCTTTCATTTCTTACATATGTGTAATGCAAGGGTGTTATTGTAATGCGATATGCGTTTGGATGTCTATTTACTATTGATTATATTGTATTCTTATAACGTTTATTACTACACGCTTGACAAAATATTATATATAGGTTTGTAGTAGTTATTCATAGTTCTGAGTCAACAATGATTCAGAAATGTGTTTGACTTAGTCTGGTGGTTATTCATGCTAATGGACCATGCTCATGGACCTGACGCACGAATGGACCATGCTTATGGACTAGTCGCATGACTGAACCAGGGGACTAGATCAGCCGCACGACTGAGTCATAAGACTGGCTCTGTCACACGACTGAACCATTCGTAGAGTTCAGTCGTGCTTATGAATCAATCGCTTGACTCAGTCGCACGACTGTACCATGCAAATGGCTCAGTCGTATGACTGTATACTGAAACATATAAATACCACGTAATTTGTGGAAAAACATAACACTTCGAATATTATCATACCATAGCCGTCCCGAGCGTCCCAGTTCATCCATCCAACTTCAAAGTTCATTCATGATTGATTTCTACTCGTTCTTAACATTTGTTTAATCGTTAGACCGACCAGGTTTACGTTCTCACTGATTGGATCGCCAATCAAATAGGATTTCGCACTATTTGATCTGGTTTCATGTTGAATCAGTTAGTACTCCATACGTACATGGTCCTAACAAGTGGTATCAGAGCTTTAGCTCTTGATTCTTCGTGGATTCGATTGATGTTTTCGTTAAAATTAACGTTTTCATTCAAAAGATTCATCTTTTTTATTCAAAAAGCGTTTTTGGCGTGTGCATGCTTCAAAAGTTTCAAACTTTTTGACTTACGGCAGATCAGGGTTTGTGGAAAATCATTTTTGAGTTTGAAAGTGTTAAAGTCTCAAAATTTTCAAACTCAGCAGTCTCAGTCGCACGATTGGCTCAATCGCACAACTGAATCCCAATCGCACAATTCAACCGCACGACTGGACTCAATCGCACGATTGAACTCATTCTCATCCCTCAATCGCACGATTGAACTCAATCGCACGATTGAACTCAGTCACACTCTCCAATCTCACGATTGACTTATTCACATACAAGGTTTTTCAAGTTTGACAAGATGGACGATCAGAATACCGCGTTTACTGCTGGAAAGGACTCTAAGATTCAGAACCTCTTATTGCTGGAAAATGAGATTGGAAATCACAACAAACCACCAAAACTGTTGACTTTGGATGAATACCCACAATGGAAACAACTGTTTGAAATCTACCTCAATGGAGTTGACCCAAACTTATGGACTTCAATACACTGGTTATACTTTACCTGTTGGAGAAAATGGAGTTAAACTGACTCTAAGTGGGATAAATGAAGTGCAAAAGGTTACACACAATGCAGAGAAGAAAGCTTATGCTTTATTGACACAATCAATTCCTAAGGACATCTTTAATCAGTTTTTAGAACATAAGCAATCTAAGAAGTTATGGGAGGCTCTAGAAAAGAGATACGATAGTAGTGCAACCTTGAAGGCGCCAAAGGCTAAAGCTCTCAAGAAGAATTTGATAACTTCTCATCCATGGGAAATAAGAGCTTGGATGATATCATAGATCGGTTTTATCATCTGATGAGTGAGCTGCATACACACTGTGTTACTACCTTAATGGAGGATAAAGTAGCAAGCTTTGCTGAAGGTCTGCCGGATAAATAGGATTCTTTTATGTCTAATCTAAGACAAAACAAAGTTCTAGCTACTCTGGACATCAATGACTTTATCTTGAAGTTGAGGGAGGAGGAGGTAAGGATGAAATACAAGTCCAAGAAAGGGTCATACACACAGAATCCATCACTATATAATGTTGTTCCCATACCAGTTTCATCTGGTGAACCTCTTTAAACAACATTTGTTTCTAACACGTCAGGAAATTCTCAAAGTGGTTCTTCTAGAACTGAATCATCAGGATCATCTAGAATTCAGTATATTATCCCTGACTCTATCCTACAAAGCTGAAGACTGAGAATTTGGGAAATGTTACTGTTGAAGTAGCAAAAGAGCATATGGATCTTCTCGCTGTGGTTGTACACTCATATGATGGTTTGTTTGCTGGTAAAATAGGAATCTATCATCTCGCGGATGAAGATTATGAGCAGGTGGATGAGACAGAGTTGGAAAGGATGGATATCATATGGGCTTTGGCTAGTGTTGTTAGAAGGGCTAAGAAGTTTGTGAATAAGACACGACAGAATCTGGTTGCCACCAAAGACACAACTTTTGGTTTTGATTAAAACCAAAGTTACATGCTTCAACTATGGTGAAAAGAATCACTTCAAACGAGAGTGCATGAAACCAAAGAAGACTGGAAATGGTAACCCTTTCTCATCACATAATCATCAGTAAAAGGAAAAGAAAATGGCTTCAACCAATCCTGATTCCAAAGCTATGGTTGCTCAAGGAGATGAAGGACAGGACTGGACATTTCGGATCATCTCTAGTGGTGAAGCTAATGTTGTATTTGTAGAAGATCTTAACAATGATTCAGCGAGTGAAGAAGATAGCATACCTGATTATGCTAATTCAGACGCTGAAGAGGCTATGGATGTCGTGGATCATTTGGTTGAAGATGAATTGGCTGCTGCGAGCATAGAATCTCAAATTAGTGAGGAATCTAAGGTTGCTTTCATGGCTGACACCTCCAGCAGATCACAGGTAAGTACCAAAGATGAACTTTTTGCTAAACATGCCTGTGAACAATGCAATAAATTTCGTGAAAGCATAGACTTAAAATTTGCTAGGTTGTTAGATCACAATGACAGTCTGGTAAATGATTTAAAATTATGCACTGAAGCTAACAAAGTGTTAAAATAAAATCAAAGCAGCTTTAAAGAAAAACTTGATCTGTTAGGAAAGCAACTTAGGGAAACCTAGGTTGTTTCCTTTAATCAAGCAAATGATATTAAGTTATATTTATCAACAATAGAGGAAACTAAGAAAGAAAAAGCTATTTTGCAAGTTGAAATTAAATCGTTAAATAAAAAACTTCATAGTCTAGCTAGTTGCTCTCACATTGTTCAGAACTTAGTCAAAGAGAGAAACGGGGGGAAGGACTTGGTTATAAAGTAGTGCCACAAACACATGCGATCCTTTTTAACACAAAATGTCGACCCATTAATAATAAACCTATCAAGTATCATGTGGTGACTACCCCTCTAGTCAGTGATCCAGATTTCACAGTCAAAACTATGCAATCTGTTACTGAACAGATGGCATCTAGTTCTAGCACTAAAGATGAGGATGTCATTGACAATCAGGATGATAAGAATAGCAATGCTACTCTTGTGTCGGGTTCAAAAGTTCATGTTTCAAAACCTAAAATTTCAGAACCAACTCATTCTAAAACTATTCATCATTAAAATCTCACTAAATTGAGCGAAAAAGGAAATAAAAAAGTTAAACCAATTAAATTCGTTAAAGAAGGCGAGAGATCTAAACAAGAAAAGAAAAAGAGACCAGCCCTAGATCCTACTCTCCCCCACACAAAATATCACCCAGACCAGTTGAAGGGAGATCCTGTTATGGTTGTGGTGAACGAAGATATATTTCTCCCAATTGTCCTTATTATCAGACACCAAGAAGAAGAATTGTATTGTTTTATGAAAATAAACCAAGGTTTTCGAAAACAAGATCAAGTACCCCTCCAAAATACCAAAGGCAACACAGACAAGCTCCTCGCAGAGTTGTGTTAACTGAGATAACACCTAGGGATGAAAGCAAACCAAAGGTTCAAACTATAAACCAGTCGTCTGTTTATCATAAACAGGCGTTACACAAAACTGGTTTGTGGCAAGCAAAATCAACAAGTGTGTCTGAGAGTGAGGACAAGATGAAGAAAAATGTGTCTTCATCTTTCGAAAGACAGTGGGTGGAGTTCATAATGTGTGATGCCTCTGGGAAACCCAAGCCAGTAAAGGCTTGGGTCCCTCTCCTGAACTAATCTTTTCTATTTTGTGCAGGTTGTCCGCTACAGCGCTATCACTAACACCTGGATTATTGATAGTGGGGCATCCAGGCACATGATCGGGAATCTGTCTCTCCTTTTTAATGTCAAACAAATCAAAGGGGGACATGTATCTTTTACGGGAAATAAAGGAGGCTATATCACAGCTCAAGGTGAAGTGGGAAATGAGAATGTGAAGTTTGATAAAGTCAACTACGTTCAACAACTGGAGAACAACTTACTCTCAGTTTCTTAAATATGCGATAAGGTATTTAAAGTTATATTTGACAATAAGAGATGCTACATTCTGAAGAAGGAGTATATTATCCTTGAGGAGAAAGTTCTAATGTTCGCTTCAAAATATAATGACTTGTATGTCCTGGATATGTCAAAAGCCTCCAATACTGAGTCTGTTGCACAGTGTTTCTTGTCTAAAGCCATAAAGAGGGATTCTATTTCTTAGCACAGGAGAATAGGACACATCAATCCCCGAAAGATGAACCACTTGGTTCAAAACAATTTGGTTGAAGGAGTTACAGTAAAAAAATTTCAGCTTCAAGATTTCTATATATCATGCAAGAAAGGGAAACAGACAAAGAGATCTCACAAATCTAAGAAAGTTCACTCTATTGAGATTCCACTAGAGCTTTTGCATATGGATCTGTTGGCCCTGTCAGTACTAAAAGCATTGCAGGAGATTGGTACCGTTTTGCGGTAACTGATTATTATTCAAGATTTTCCTGTGTTATGTTTCTTAAAGCAAAGTTAGAGACTTTTGAGTCATTCAAGAATTTGGTTGCTACTCTGGAGTCTCTGTACAAGTTGAAAGTGAGGAAAATTCATTCAGACAACAACACAGAATTCAAGAATCAGTGGATGGAGGCTTTCTATCGAGAGAAAGAGATTGTTCATCAATTCTCTTCTGCCTATACTCCACAGATGAACGGAGTTGTTGAACGCAAAAATCAAAGTTTGATTGAAAATGCAAGGACGATGTTAGCAGATTCAAAGCTGCCTGTTCAATTCTGGAATGAAGCAGTTGGTAATGCATGTTACACTCTCAATCGTGTATTAGTTGTCAAACGTCATGGTAAAACTTGTTATGAGTTTCTTCAACGGCGTAAACCGAACTTGGAGTATCTGGAACCATTTGGAGCTCCTTGCATGTTGCTGAAGAAAACTCAGACTGGCAAGTTTAATGAAAAAGCGGATGAAGGAATTTTTCTTGGATACAATATGCCCGACAAACGAGTTTACAATAACTCTACGGGTCAAGTTGAAGTGTGGTGCAACGTAGATGTGCAAAGATACACCACCCCCTGCTGGAAAAGGTCCATTATTTTTCTTTGATTATGAAGGATTTTTCAAGTCCTTCAATCTTCCTCCTGCTTATTTCGATGACGAGGTGGCTGCTCAAATGATGTATGACGTTCTAAACACTCCTAATCTATATTCGAGCACTACGGCTCAAATAGATGGCATTTCTGGGTCTTCAGGGGCAGATTTAGAACTCAGTGATCACTCCTCAGACGATGAGGAGGCTGCAAATGTGAATGCAAGCAATGATGAACCTGTCAGCCCTGATGAAAGTACACCTGCAGATGACGGTGAATTGGCTGAAACCTCTGGGGAAGTCACCAACCAGCCACAGATGAACCAGTGATTCCAAACCTGGATAATGAAGTGGTCATTCCTACAACTCCAGTGATAAGGATTAGTGTGAATCACCCCCGAACAACATCATCGGGGATCTTCTCTCCAGGGTACAAACAAGAAATCAGTTGTACACAGCTGACTATGCAGCTATGATGGAAAAGGGATACATTCATGATAGGGCATATAAGTGTTTTGTTTCTCAAGTTGAGCCCAAGTATGTTAGTGATACCTTGAAAGATGAGGCATGGGTTAATGCAATGCAAGAAGAACTTCTGTAGTTTAAGAAGCTAGGTTTGGACAGTAGTGGATAGACCAAAGGGTGCTAAGGTAATTGGTACGAAATGGGCTATTCGTTGCAAGAAAGATGACCAGGGGGTCATTATTAGAAACAATGCATGGTTAGTAGTTCAAGGGTTCAGACAAGTCAAGGGTATGGCCTACAATGAGGTATTTGCACCAGTGGTAAAGATGGAAGCAATTAGGATCTTCCTAGCTTATGCATCCCGCATGAAGATCAAAGTATATCAATTGGATATGAAGAGTGCATTTCTACATGGTGATATCCGTGAAACAGTATACGTCAGTCAACCCGAAGGATTCAAAGATCCGTATCATCGGGACAAAGTTTATAACTTGGACAAGGCTTTGTACGGGCTACATCAAGCCCCTCGAGCCTGGTTTGAGAAACTCTCCACACAACTGCTGAAACATGGCTTTCGAAGGGGAGTGATTGACTGCACGTTATTTATCAAAGAAAAGGATGGTGATTTACTGTTGGTTCAGATATATGTGGAAGACATAATCTTTGGTTCAAAAAACAAAGCATTACGTAAAGAATTTGAATATGTGATGAAAGCTGAATTTGAAATGAGTGTCATGGGAGAGATGAAGTTCTTTCTGGGATTACAGGTGGATCAGACACTCACTTGAATCTTTCTACATCAAACTGAATATGTGGGGTACATTCTGAGTTGATTTGATATGGAGAATGTAACGATTGCTGGTACCCCTCTTGCCACGAACCACGATGTGGCTCCTGATGAAAATGGGGATCTGGTAGATGCTACCATGTATCATAGAATGATCGGATCTTTAATGTATCTCACAGCTTCTCGTCCTGATATCATGTATGCCACGTGTCTCTGTTCCAAAAATCAGTCAAAACCGAAAGTAAATCATCTAATTGGGGTGAAGCGGATCTTTCGTTATCCGAAGGGTACTCCAACACTCGGGTTGTGGTATCCTCATGATGATAACTTTGAACTTACAGCATATAGTGACTCAGACTATGGTGGATGCAAGATGAACTACAAGTCAACATCTGCGGGGTGTCAATTTTTTGGAAAGTGGTTAGTCACCTGGCAATGTAAGAAGCAGTCGTCTGTTGCTCTGTCAACATGTGAAGCTGAATATGTTGCTGCTGCAAGTTGATGTTCTCAAATCATCTGGATTCAACAGTAAATACGAGACTACGGTTTGCAATATACTAACACTACTATTTTTATTGATAATTCTGTTGCCATAGCTGTAACTAAAAATCTGGTACAACATCCCAAAACCAAACACATCGGCATTAAATATCACTTCATACTTGATTGTTTTGAAAAGCATTTAATCGATGTAATTAAAATTAACACGGATTTTCAGCGCGCCGACCTCTAAACAAAAGCTTTTGATAAACCGAGATTTTATTATCTATTAGAGGTTTACAGCGTCAAAAAAAAGACGATGGGATTCCGGAGGAGTCGAGTTCATAGTCCGTCCGTATGTGTCTTAGTTTTAATTTTTTCTGTCAAAATTATTTTATTTTATTTTATTTTATTTTCTATCTTAAAATTTTCAAAAATACAAAAATATTTTATGTTTTAAAATTTTAGGGGGGGGAATAGTTTCAGTTTTAGTATTTATTACTTAAAAAGAGGGGGGGGGGCAACTTAGTTGAAAAGCAAAGATATCAAATCTGAGAAATTGATTCAGTATAGTGGAAAATGATAGTACATAGGCATCGAATCGTTTGGGACACAAAAAGGATTTTCATTTTTGAAATATTATATTGAAAGCCACAGAAAATTATAAGTCTGAGAAGTCAAAGCCTAATAAGTTGAAAAAGGATAGTAAACTAGTCTGTTACTGTGGTTACATGAAGAAAGTAAATCTAGGGGTTTCAAGTTCATTATATGATGTGCCGGTAAATTCAACATAATACACTAGTAGACATCATTGGTGAATCATGTAAATTAAATCAATCAACATGTTGTGGGTTCCCATCTTATCCCTGGTCTGCACAATCAACAAATTTGCAATAAGGGGTGAGGAGCAAAAAGAAAGCCATAAATGTGTGCTAATGACCAAAAACATGAGTAATGCATATGAAAAACGTCATTAAGCTAATCAAGTGAAACACAATCAAGTAAATGACAAATGTCATTGCTATGTTAAATGTATTATAAAATTGCACTAACAAGAAGATATGAAGTATGTCTCTCTGTTGTGCGATAACACTGACCTGAGCATAAGCATAACCTATATATTCTAAGAATTCATTGTTGTTTGCATCTCTCGGCTATGCGATGGCACTGACCTGCGGCTTGGTATCTCTTTGAAATCTTTTAGAATAGTCTCTTCTTGACAAAAACCCATAGACCGCTCAAATATTTCCTGAGAAAGGTTGGTTACCATAGAAGCGTGGGATCCACAAATACTTGTTGAACTAATACACCTAAATAATCACTAATATGTGTCAAAAATCTGTGTATAGATTTAAGTGGACAAATATACTGACAATCGTTGTGGCTACATCTCTCGATGTTCAAAATCAATGTGTGCTATACAACAGCTCTAGCATGATTTCCTGTTAGTGCTTTAGACTCTTAGATGAATGAGATTCTGTGAATCGAATAATGTTCTCTGTTATTGATATAAACACAAAAGATCCTAAATGATTGTGTTTTATGTCTGTCTGATTCCATATGAATCTTTCTAGAAATAATGTTAATGTTTGAAGCTATTCTGCTCAGGGGAGAAATCTTTTAAGTAACATTAAAATGCTTTCAACCCTCCTCTAAATGAAAAATACAAAAATATGTCTTATTTCAGTTTTAGTTCAAGTTTTCCTGCATTATTTACGTTAGTATTGTGTCAGTGTCGGACTATGTAACAAGACTAAACTCTATGAATGTCACATAATGAACCGAATGTTAAAAGCTTGTTTCTGAAAGATAAAAGGATCACGTCTGAGGTAATTAACGGTTTTCAGTTAAAAGGATCACTTCTGAGGTGATCAAACGATTTCTAGTTAAAAGGATCACGTCTGAGGTGATCAAATGGTTTTTATTTAAAAGGATCACGTCTGATGTGATCAAATGGTTTTCAATTAAAAGGATCATTTATGAGATGATAAATGGTCATAATGTCATTTATTAAAGGTAAGTATGTGAAATAGTGGGCCAAAAATTCACTAGTATGGCCCAATCACACAATTGGACCATAAGTATGGGCCAATCGCACGACTGGACCATCAGTATGGGCCAATCACACGATTGGACCATGCGTATGGGCAAATCACACGACTGGACCACAAGGATGGCTTAATCGCACGACTGGACCATGAGGATGGCCAAGTCACACGAATGGCAACCTCAGTATGAACCAATCGTACGATTGGTTAAAAGCGTATAGGTCAATCGTACGATTGAACCTCAGTCGCACGTATGAACCATGTGAGTGGGGCCAGTCGCACGACTGAAATTCAAAACAGTATAAAAAGGGGGTTCAGTCGGTCGTAACCCTATACTTGGTTTCAAATTCTCTCAAATACCCAACTATCAATAGGACCCTTTTTGATTTTTTCTTGTGATTTCCCTCAATCTCTCGTTTGCTAACTGTTCCGCATTGATCTACAGGTACTTTCAAGATGATAACATGATGTAATGTACCTAAAATAGATCGAAAATCAGAAAGAACAATAACCAAACTACACCAAACTAAAAAACACAAAATAGGACCTTGAAATGAACTTAAAAGTGAAATTAATGTATATCTGGTGTTATAACAAGTCATGGCATATCTAATGAATGTAATCTTGACATGGATATTTCCGATTCAAAGAAAATTCAAATTTTTGGTCTCACATAGTGCGTATGCGACTGGACAGTCTGATGAACTTCAATCGCACATTTGACCCGACGCATGATTCAATCGCACGATTGACTCAATCGGTGCGCCAGTCGTACGACTGGCTTAATCGTATGTCATGACATGCAACTAAGCTCAATCGGATGCTCAATCGTACGATTGAGTTCAGTCGTATGGTTTTAATCATACGATTGAACCGGTATGATAAGACCTGTTCAAATTCAAATGTTTCTTCCATGTGGCTTGGTCTAACTTGTTATTCTAATGGTTGTTGTTTGTGTTACAGTAAAAATGGCGGAAAGGTGGACCATGAGTACTAAGAGCAACATTTGTGCTTACCTCAACACTACTTCGAGGAATGCCGCCGAGTTTGTAGGAATTATTGAATTCCTAAACCGATCCAGGATCTACAGGGCGATCTCTACACCCTGCACACCATACCGATCACTACAACAAGCGTTCTGGGAGAATGCTATAGTGGATCGTACTGTTAAGCCATATCAGATCAGGAGATTTATTTTTGGCAAGGATATAGATATTGGTGAAGATGACATGAGGAGAGTGTTGGATTTGGGAGACGATAGGGATCATCTGACCAAACTTCATCCCATGACTGTGAGGGGCTGCTTTATGAGGATTAAGTACGCCGGTGACATCAATACCGGCGTGCTTAATAAGAGCAACATGTGCCCTCCTTTCAAGTACTTAGCACATGTGATTCTGAAGTGCATTGCTTGTAGACGTGGGGGTTTTGATGAGCTAAATGATCAGATTCAGAACACATTTGTGGCGTTAGTACTGAACCACCCGTTTAGCTTCTCCAAGATGTTCTTCAATTACATGAGGGAGAACATAGAGGCAAATGGGAAGGAAGGCTTCTGCATGTATCCCCGGTTTCTCTAAATGATCATCAACGAGAAACTCCCAAACCTGCCAAAGAACAAAGACGATGATGTGTCATTGGAGGTGATGGATGACACGACATTGGGCAGGATGAATGTATATAGGGGAAAGTAGATATAGCCCCCAGTAAGACGGTTGTTTGGCCATCTGGCCAATGCTGACTATGTAGCATCAGTAAGGAAGAAGTGGCGTCACGATGATAGTGACTAAGATGTGAAGCATGTGGTGATTCCAGATGATGAGGATGATGATGATGATGATGACCCGGATGAGGGTCACGGAGGTGGTTCATTAGTTGTTGGTGGCTCTGGCCAGCCTACAGTTCACCCAGATCTCCCCACTATGGAAGATCTGGGTAATTTTGACTTAGGAGAGGAATCAGAGGACTCTAAGGAAGAGTCTCTTGCTAGACAGTTGGTAGCAAGTGGGTTGCTACAGATAGAGATAAGGAGGTGGTTGGTGCCCGCCAGGCTAGCTCGATGGTGTTGATATTGAGGAAGCTGATCCATCCTACACACCCGGATAGCCTAGCAGCACAGGGGGAGCATCGATGGCTAAGGGGACTAGGAAGAAGAGGATGGCCCAACCCTATGGGAAGAAGGGGAAACGCCAAAGGATCATTGTGATAAGTTCTTCCACCACCACTACCACTACCCCTGCAACTACCACCACCCCTGCAACTACCACCATTACAGCCACTACTACTCACACACCCACTACCACACAAATACCCACATCAACCTTACCCACAATACCCAATACCACATCTCCACAAACCAATTCCTATCCCTACACCTATCTTCACACCCTCAACCACCAGTCCTACCATTCCCCAAGCCAGCACCTCAACCCATCACATTCCTACTTCTTAGAGTACTTCCCTACCCACAGTTAGGTTAGAGGAACAGCTAGCAAGCCTTAATAGGCTTGTGCTCAAGCTACTAGAAGCTGATGATCTAAAGACTGTCCAGATTAGCTAGCTGATGTCAGTGAATGCATCACAGGGCTAACAAATTGCCAAACTGACTGAGAAGAACGAAGCCTATGAGCGGGCTTTAGTTCAAGCTCATAAGGCCCTTAAAGCTTAGAATGAGCTAGTGCTGGCATCCACCAAGAGGATCGAGAATATAGAGAAGGAGAATAAGAAGATTGTGTTGAGATTGAAAGGGCGGAAGGAGGATCCCTTGACTATAAAGGGTGATGGAGATGACGATGATGATGACTCGAGTGATGATGAATATTATGACGATGATAATGAGGTGGATGTGAATAAGACTGGATAGGAGAAGAAAAAAGATGATGATGAGGATGATGAACCTGAAGGTGATGCAAACGCGTCAGCCTCAAATTAATCGAAGAAAGATAGGCAGACTAAGCAAAGTCGAGATAAGGGAACCTCTTCCTCATTTCCTCAAGATAATGAGCCTCAAGACAAAGATTCAAGTAATGATTAAGAGTGTTTATGTAACTTGTACTCTTTTGTATTAAATAATGTGTTAAATTAATGAAAATGAAGTTGACTTATGTATAATGTCTTGATGTTCATTAATCTTTGCTTTGTTGATCATTCTATTTAGCAGATAAAACTCATCAGGTCGATGATTTCGATGTTGCTCCCTTTTAGCAAATTAAGACTCAGTTCACAATGATTCTTGATTTGCAAGAGATTGTACATAGACCGGTGAGCTATACACCTGAAGAGGGGGAGATTATTCACGACTTTACAGATGAACAACTGGATGCTATGTTTAGACTAAATCCATATGAGATTGTGAAAGATGCTCCTGAAGTTGATGTCATAAGCGATGAGGAGCTACAAGGAGTTGATGAGATAGAGATTGAGGATGTAACGTCTGAGCACTATCTTCAGTACAATGATTTTGATGGAGAGACTGTCCCGGATTTGGGTGAAACTTTTGTAAGTGGAGATTTTGACAAAGTAGATGAGATGGTAAAGGAGAAAGAAGCTGCAGAAAGTAAAGCTCATGCTGATGATACTAATGTGGCACAAAGGAAGGCTGAATGGATTGCATGTGTAGCAGAGATGAAAAATCTCAGAGAGCCTCCAAAGTAGAATGCCTACACCAAGCTTTGAGGATTTAAGTTGGGTCTACTTTGAGGATTTAAACGTTTATGCTGTCAAAAGGGAGAAAGGGATTGAGTATTACAGACATCCACATGATCTGAAAACTCTCCCAGGTTTTGAGCTGAACAGACTTGCATGCCTAAACCTGTAATATGCAAACCCAGGAAAGATGTCGGGTTGGTTTGAGAAGGCATTGAAGAGGGAATACCACACGAGATGTGTCAACTTCAAACCTCAACAACCGAGGAGGTTTCTTCACAAAACTAAAGTTGACTCAATCTCTGGAAGGCGAAAAATGGTGTTGAAGTGGAGTCCTCCAAGAACGATGTCTAAGATCCCATTAAAGGAAATGCCACAGGACTTTACACCACATTTCAAATAGTGGTATTATGATTGGAGAATGGGAGAAACGGTTATAGTGCTTAACAGAGATGGAAAGATTGAGACGATCAGGGTATTTAGCCTAATGTGGCTTACCAACTTATCGGCGGACGATGTCTATACTCTATACAAGTGGCCACTTTTCTATGACACTCGGGACATTGTACAAGCTCTCTAGTTCCAGCATGTTATCAGACTCTGTTTTGCATTCGAGATTCATGCAGGAGTCACAAAAGAGGAGAAGTGCAAGAAGTTCGAAGAGCATATGAAGAATGTTAGATGATAGAGTAAACTAGGTCCAAGGGGGAGTTTGTTGATACATGATGTCCCTAGTTTATTGTACTTGAACGTTTATGTCTTTCATTTCTTACATATGTGCAATATAAGGGTCTTATTATAATGTGATATGCGTTTGGATGTCTATTTACTATTGATTATATTGTATTCTTATAACGTTTATTACTACACACTTGACTGAACATTATATATAGGTTTGTAGTAGTTATTCATAGTTCTGAGTCAACAATTATTTAGAAATATGTTTGACTTAGTCTGGTGGTTATTCATGCTAATGGACCATGCTCATGGATCAGACGCACGAATGGACCATGCTTATGGACCAGTCGCACGACTGAACCAGGTGTCTGGATCAGTCGCACGACTGAGTCATAAGACTGGCTCCGTCGCACGACTGAACCATTCGTAGAGTTCAGTCGTGTGTATGAATCAATCGCTTAACTCAGTCATACGACTGAACCATGCAAATGGCTCAGTTGTACGACTGTATACTGAAACCTATAAATACCACGTAATTCGTGAAAAAACATAACACTTCGAATATTATCATACCCTAGTCATCCAGAGCCTCCCAGTTCGTCCATCCAACTTCAAAGTTCGTTCCTGATTGATCTCTACTCGTTCTTAACATTTGTTTTATCGTTACATCGATCAAGTTTACATTCTCACTGATTGGATCGTCAATCAAATAGGATTACGCACTATTTGATCCTGTTTACGTTGATTCAGTTAGTACTCCGTACGTACACAGTCCTAACAGTTTCCCATGAAGCAATAGATATAATATTGGGAGAGATTAAGTTAAACCCTTTAAATTGTGGTTGTCAAGTTCGTAATTGTTATGATCTACCATGTGCTTGCGAAGTTTCAATGAATTTGAATACATGTTATTATATTTAACTACAACCAGTTTGTTTTTTAATACATACATTACTTTAACATAATAAATTGATTAATATTTGTATACAAGTCAATGTGTACCTATGGATTCAATCGATATATTTTGGAAGAAACTTGATATGTCACCACTAACACTTAAAAAGAACGATAATATAACTTATGACGTTGAATTGAAATTGTTTAAAGATGTCTTTGACAAACAGTCCGATCTAGGAAAGAAAAGTTTTCTTAAAAAGTTAAAAGAGATATACGATCTAAGTACACATTTAGTTGAAGAAACTACTATTCAGAAAAATACTCATGGACGACCAAGCTTGAAAAAACAACAAAGCTTGAAGAAACAACAACAAAGAAGTCGAGTCGATCCTATTAGCTAATATCCTCATAACCGTAGTTGTTCAACCATGTCTGATTCTGTTGTATTAATTTTATGGAGTTGAAGCCATCACCACCAAGACATAGTTTCTCAACCACATCAAAAACCGTTGAATTTAATTCTATGAATTTGAAGCCATCACCGTCGAGAGATAGTTCTTACATGATTTATTCCGACCAATTAATGACCGAAATTCCAGATATCTTTCATCCTTATATCACACATATAAAAGATGTTAAGCCTGATAGACATTATGAATTTTGATCAATTGCTGTTTGTCTCGGGCTTAGTGAAGATGAGTGGCCTGAAATTCAATATCAATTGTTGGATGAGTTGCATCAAGTAGAATATCGGTACAGACATGTGTTTGGAAAAGACTTTGATGAAATACACGAGTCCTTGTGTTTTCTAGAAACATGTACTGTACCGCTAAGAAAATAGATGATTATGCCTGACACATGTATCTTGATTGCAAATCGATTTGGTGTTATTATTCATTTCTTGAGCAAAAAAGGCTCAACCACTTGCTTTCCCCTTTGGAAAGGCAACACATGCTCGAGCTATTACTATTGCACACGTACATGGTATGCATTAAATCATGGTACAATTAGAAGGAGAGTACCCAATATCGACTATAATGGCACTATGTAACCACTATAAACATCAATGTGCAACTGCATGACAAGCAAAGTATATGCATCGTCTACAAATGTATATTCACCAACTTCTTAGCTTTCCAAGTGATATATAAATGTTTAGATATTTTTTGAATATATAAATCATACTTTTTTCCTTTGTTTTTTATATTTTTGTATCTTTTTAATAAGACTTTCAAGTTTCTATTAATAGTTATCTTGTATATATGTGACTAATTTCCTTACATGCAACCAATTGGTTTTCATTTACTAGTATATATGCTCACTATATTTTATATTAATAATTAATAATTTCTTTAGATTATATCTTATTTTTTATGATTTATTATCAATTTGATTATTTACAATTCATTAATTTTCTTATTTAACACTTATCTCTTTGTATTAATAAATCAATTATGGTGTAATATTAATTTAATATAAACATACAACATTTGAAATTATTTAAAAAAATAAAATTAGATTGATTTATTTAGAATTCAAACATTAATTTAATTTAATTTGAATGTAAATATATAATAGGTAATATAAAAGTTTTTTTTTAAATAATAATTTTAAGGGAATATGAAAATTTTTAAATTTAATTTTTTAAAGAGGGAGTATGACAAGTAGAAAAAAAGGTATGTACAACCCAACCCTATTTTTATTACTGATAGACCATTACTAATGCCATTAAACTAGTATCATTGACAACGAACGCATAAAATTATTTTGAAATCTAAAGACAACTGCAACCGAAAAATTGTACTTTAATAATCTCTTTAAAGTGGAGGTGCTGGCTTCGAATCTCACTTATGCCAGTTGGAGGGACATCTGGGTGAGGGACATCTGTGTGAGGGACATCTGGGTGAGGGACATCTGTGTGAGGGACATCTGGGTGAGGGACATCTGGGTGAGGGACATCTGGGTGAGGGACATCTGGGTGAGGGACATCTGGGTGAGGGGACGAACTGACATGGACGAAAGTTTACCAATTCCACGGGGTTCCTGCGTATCGGGGGCTGAGACTTGTGGTTTACACAAAGTCCCAACTGAAAGGACGGTTAATAATTAGTAGTTGGCCCGGCTCTCCCTGCCTGCGCTTTGGTTTACACCCGTTAAAAAAAAATCTTCTCAAAACCTAATGGCGCCAAATTCTCATCTCGTTGACCAGAAACTCGAACATTTTGGAGGGAGAAATGAAAATATTTTAGACTCAAAATCACTCGTTAATTTTTCAAATATGTTCTTCAATGTTCCGATCTCTTCACAGATCCCCAATGTTTATTCTTCACTGTGTAAGTTCTGCTTCCGACATTTGATTCTTTTCATCATTTGCAATGTGTAATTTATGTATGAAAACTGAACGTATGTACTTGTACGCATGATTTTGATATCAGTTAATCTCTATACGAGATATTACTCTGTGATTTCTTCTTCTGCGTTCGAAACATAGGGCTTTGTTGGTCACTCAATTTTTAGGTTTAGAAGTGATTTTGAACTTGTAAATGTTAGGAGTTGGGGTATTTTGGATAAAGTTGACTTGAAATAGGCAACACAAATATCATTAGGATAGGGATTCTCTTCAAGTTATATAAACAAGCTTTTGGGCTGTAATTTTATTATTCGTGATATTGAAAGTGATTTCGTATTAACGAGAGATCAACTTACCTCTTGAAGGCGAGTCCGTCATTTGAGAGCTGATTGAACTCTTGAAAGTTTATTTAAATTTCTGTTTTTAGTTCATTTATCTGAATGTTTTTGTCACAATATCGGAGCTTGGTTTGATCACATATCCATGCTAGGACTGTTTTCGATACATAATATTCATATGCTTTCATTATAAGTAACACATGACTGGTCTTATTTATGTGAAAACAAAAGAATGTAGATGGAAGAGTAGCACAACACATGATATAGTAAGATGGAAAATGAAGCACATTTTTGTCTATGATCTTATATTCACAAAGTACACATGCAAGCAGTTATAATTTTATAGAAAAGTGGTTGCAGAAAGTGGCATTTTGGTTCTGAGTTTCCACTTTCTTTGTGTTTTCAGATTTGGATTTGAAGTGAACTTTGGGGAGGAAGAACATTGTGATCTTGTGATTTCTCTCTAAACAATCATATAAACATGTGAAAGCATTGAAACCTTGTTTGGTTTTCATACTAAAGGAGATCATCTGAGTAGTTTGCATTTTAAATCATAATGGCAATGGAGTGTAACAAAGATGAGGCTTGCAGGGCGAAGGAAATTGCAGAGGAAAAGATGTTGAAAAATGATTTTGAAGGGGCTCGAAAGATTGCATTGAAAGCCAAACAATTATTCCCTGAACTAGATAATATTTCCCAGCTAATTGCAGTTTGTGATATTCATTGTTCAGCACAGAAAAAGATATATGGTGCTGAAAAGGACCTATACGGAATCCTTCAAGTTGAAATTTTAGCCGATGAAACAACCATCCGGAAACAATACCGAAAACTTGCACTTGTACTTCATCCTGACAAAAACAAATTTCCAGGAGCAGAAGCTGCTTTTAAACTTATTGGTGAAGCAAATATGATTCTGTCAGATAAAGAAAAAAGATCTATTTATGACACTAGGTGTAGAGAGTCTATAAGAACTTCTGTTAAAAAGGTTCAAAAGAGTCAAGGAAATCAAACTTCGAATGCTGATCAGAACATATTCAAAAATGCCCTGCGTAAGAAGTTCAATGGTTCGAACCGTGCTCAACAGTCAATATCAAATCCAAACATTCAGGTATCATTCTGGACGTGTTGTCCTTTCTGTAACATAAGGTATGAGTACTACAGAGAATTTGCTAACAGAGCTCTGAAGTGTCAGCATTGCTTGAAGAACTTCATTGGTTATGAAATTGGTGCTCAAGGGGGAACTACAGGACCTGGTTTTGTGAATGAGAATATGCAGAGTGCAAATCTTGGATCCAAGCCTGTTTTTCGACAAAAAGATGCTGGAAAACAAGAGAAAGTGAAAGTCAATATAAAAAAGGATGGGCAGTTTTCTTCTAGTTTTGCACACAAGAAAACTAAAGACACTGAAGTTAGTGCTGGTTCAAGAACTAAAACGAAACAGGAAGGGGTCACAACGTCAAATGTCGATGTACAGAAGCCAATGGAAACAGAAACCAATAAAGACATGAATAGAAAGAGAGGAAGAAAACCAAGGGCAAAATCCAATGGAAGTAGTTCTGGTGAAAGAGAGGTGGCAGGTGGAAGAGTTAGTGGTGATCCTGGTGGTAATAGTGTTGATCAAAGAAGATCTTCTCAGCAAAGGGAACATGTTTCTTACTGTGAAGATGCCGATGATGAGTTAAGTTCTCAAAAAAGATCAAAACCAAGGAAATCATCTGATGACTCTGAAGATATGAAAAAGGAACATGTATCTAGTTGTGAGGATACATCTGATGTCAGCATTTCGAGTGGAAAACATAAAGTGAAGGGAGAAGAAGCTGTGATGCCTGACAGCTATCCTGAATCTGATTCAGAACCAGAGCTAGTAGACTGCCCGGATCAAGAATTCTGTAATTTTGACAAGGATAAGGAGGAGCATTGTTTTGCAGTTGATCAAATATGGGCATGCTATGATTCTGTTGATGGCATGCCAAGATTTTATGCACAAATTAGGAAGATTTATTCTCCCAAGTTTAGGCTGCGGTTCACTTGGTTAGAGGCTGAGCCAGAGGATGATCTTGAGATAAGATGGGCTGAAGAAGGGTTACCTGTTGCTTGTGGGAAGTTTGTGCATGGGGAAACAGAGGAGACGAGAGATAGACGCATGTTTTCCCATCAGATGGTATGTAATAAGAAAGGTGAGAGTAACTTTTCATATGTCATTGGTCCTCAGAAAGGTGAAATTTGGGCTCTTTTTAAGGACTGGGATATAAAATGGAGCTTGGATCCAGAAAGTCATAAGAAATTCAAATTTGATATAGTTGAAATTCTTTCGGTGCATATTGGTTGTGTATCTGTTGCTTTCTTGTCAAAAGTGAAAGGATTTGTAAGTGTGTTTCAGAGAATAATCTGGGAAGGAGTTGCTGAACATACAATTCCATCCAAAGAACGGTTTAGATTTTCTCATCGTATCCCATTTGCAAAACTAACTGGAACTGAAAGCGCTGGTGTACCTACTGGATCATATGAGCTGGATATGGCTTCCCTTCCTGGTGATCTTGAAGACTATTGTTATTCTAACAATGTAAATATGGCTTCCCAATCTCATGAAGTAAAGGTCAAACCAACTACTAATTTTGCTCACACGCCAAAGAAAGACACGAATGGTCTTGATAAGGATTTGTTTAAACTTCGCTCATCACCGAGAGGGGTAAAGAGCCAAGAACAAGAATATACAAACCCCTGTCCCATGCCAGATGTTGGTTCAGATAAGCTCAATGATGGTCAAAATTCTTTTTCGGAATGTAGAATGCAAACTAGTCATGACTTCAGATCTTACAAGCAGATCTGGAAATTTCAAGTAGGTCAGATATGGGCATTTTGGGAACGTGGTAATGAAATTCGTCAATGCTATGCACAAATTAAACATATTGAATGTCAACAGTTAAGACTGCATGTATCCCTACTTAAACAATATAGGTCATGCAGTGGATACAATGCGTGTGGTTTGTTTAAAGTGTCTGCTGGTAAACCAAAAATACTCGCAGCGGATTCATTTTCTCATATTCTAGAAGCAGAACCATGTGGTAATAAGATTTTCAATATATATCCAAGGAAACATCAGATGTGGGCTTTGAGCAAACGACAGGAGGCTGGTGGATGTGAAATTGTTGAAGTTGTTGAGACTGATGAAGTTAGTATAAAAGTTATGTCCTTGACACGTGTGCCTGGTTTCACATCGGTTTTCAAGGCCCCAGTGACACAAAGTTCAGCGGGAAATATTGTGGTTATACCACGGGTAAAGTTAAATAGATTCTCTCATCAGATTCCTGCTTTTTATTTTACTGATGGCTGCTTGAGAGGCTGTTGGGAGCTTGACCCTGCAGCACTTACAGGTAACCTATCACAATCATGCCCTTTCTCTTCTCCACTGTTTGCATCAAATCCCACATTCATTTAGTTTACCACTACATGAAGCATTTGTTTTTAATATATTGCTGCGTGTTCAGTAAGCATGTAAAATGTACCAAAGTAAATTGATTGACAATATCTTATTGTGATATGGGTTGTGTGAAGCACCTTAGTTTGCCTCTATAGACCATCCTGATGCCAAGGGGTGACTTTTTTGTGTCAAGTAGTCATTTTCTTGTTATTTCATTACAAAGAATTACTGAATCACTTAGGTTGTTATTGTATATATGGAACAGAAATCTCAATTTTGCTATTGAATTCTGTAAAAATACTTACCATGGGTAAACCTATGGGTGGTTGGGAAGAGTGATGTAATATATACATACATACACACACATTCATATATGCATATATGTAATAGAAACACTAGTTTTGCATACTAGATTGTATTTGTTTCTTGTTTAACTGTATGAATTCTGCTGTTCTGAATGTTTTATATGGTAAACTCAGAATCATCATCATAAATTTACAAAATAATTTTTTTTTTGCAGGACTACACCTAATTGAACCTTATCAAGGTTAGTCAATCTAATTTGAACAGCAAATTGAAGCATCTTTCAGGGCTGTGCTTTAACAACTCGCATGGACGCCTGCATGTTGCTAAGACAAAGGTTGAAAGTAACTTGTAAGCTTGTATGCAGCAAGTGAATGTGTAGGGACTTTTGAGCAAATTAGAGGCACCTTCTCCAGTTTTAGGTGCTCATTTTCCCTGAAACTTAACTTTTGAATATATTTGTTTTCAAGAAATATAGTTGGGGATTCCTAGGTCTTTTGAAATAGTTTGATTTTAGTTACTAACATGCAAAAGTTACATATATTTTTTAGAAAGCGTGTTAACTTACTATTCAAAAGCAATATAATTAAGGAGATATATCTGTCATAACATCAAAGTTGTTTTAACATTCTCAACAATAATTTGTAAGGCTCAACAATTCTACAATTTTGGTACATTATTTTTATTTCCAAACACATGTATCGCATTTGTGTGCTCATAACTTTCATTTTATTTGACTTCAACTTTAAACATTTGATTTTCTTTTGTTGTGGTTCATCTCACTTCATCACAATAATATCTAACAGCCAAATACTCACAATGTGTACTGAAGCTACCAGATTTGCCACATTTTTAACACTTTGTCTTTTCCATCATATGAATCCTATTGTGTTTCTTACTACATATTCTACTCGTTGGATGATCTTTCTTAACTTTCGAGATAACCTTAGATCTCCTTGATGGCATGCTTACGCTTCTAATCTTGTGTTTCTCACCTATATGTAATATGTTTATAGCCCAGCCATTTGAACCTTTAGCCATCTACTACTACCTTTTCTTGATTGAAAGGAATGCCACACATCACATGAAAAAGTAGGGTATAATCTCACTTAACCAATGTGTATCCTTTATCTAATCTTGCATCTTATTAAATAAACAAGGGATATTACTTAAATAATTAGGTGATTATACGACATATGAGGTGAAGATGACATTCTTATCGTTTTACTCACCAACTCTATGATCATACAACATATGAGGTGAAGATGACTTAGTTTTATGTTTTGACTCATGAAATTCATCTCTTTCACCATCATGGTGACTACTTTTTTGTTCATAACTTTGTTCTTCTTTTGCATGGTATCTTCCATTGAAAATACAAGTGGAATTATATTCCAAAAAAAAAAAAAAATTCATCTCAATTCGTGTAAAGTATTATTATATATGAAATAATGGAACATACAACTCCTTTAGACTACCGTCATTTGATTATGTATGAACTGTTGGTCCAAAGTTGTGAAAATGAGTAAGATTAGTCTATTATAAGTATGTGAAGCTTGGAAACCTGTATTATCAATTTCTATAACTCCTTGTAGATTTATATGGGAAACAAATCAAAGTTAAGTAGTGAAGATACTATAATCAGAATGGAGAGCTTAGAACGAGAAACACACTTCATTTTGTATGTCATGGTTAATGTGGTGAAGGCTTGATGTAGCAAAAATATTAATCAGTGAGATCTCCCACTTGTACAACATGTGCACAAGGGAAACAACTAATACCATCCAATTTAAGTGATTGAGAATAACAATTCTATCTCTTGTTAATGAATTTCAAACCTAATTAAGATTCAATAAGGTAGAGGTTATGGTGATGATATCATAGGCATAAGTTATCTAATGTTTTTTGAAATGTCCAAATTTTGATGGAGATTTACATAATTGGTGTTCTTCATACTCTCTATGGGATGAGAAAAACATGTATGTATGTGATGTATTAAACATTATCTATATAATTAAAGGACATGATAAATGAATAGTAAGTTACAACATTTTATACACAAAGTATATGTTGCATTTGCATGAGTTTGGATGACCCGCCGGTGACAAACAAACCAATAAAAGTGTTCCACCGTTGGCTTCTTTTGAATGTACACGTGTTATCTTGCCATCCAGATTCCAGTTAATTTGAAAACAGAAAATCATGCAAGAGACTAATGCATTCAAGTTTTGTGCCATATGCATTTTTGCATGCAGCAAAACAAAGTTTAATGCTAGTTAAAAAGAATTAGTAAGATATGCTTTCATATTTATACTTTTACATAAGGACAATATTGTCCATCAAAACGTTGCAATGGAGGGGCCATAATACAATTATCAATAAATTGATAATACTAAAACTTTATCAGTAAGGGTATTGGTAAATATTAAAACATAATAGTTAAACAAACTTATCAAATATAGTCACAATGCCATATACTTGATTAATTCCCAATATATCTCTATACTTATACTCTCAACTCATGTGTCAATCGCATTTTTTAGAGTGGTTCTTTATATACTTCACTGCTTGTCACTTGTAGTATTGAAATAATTGACCTCTAGTACAGATACAAGACATCTTACCATTTTTACTATCCGTTTAAGACAATTAATTTAAGTTATTCATCTCAGATAAACTAAACGAGCATTGGGTCATTATAAGGCTGGTGCAACCAAAACCACTTCACATAGTCAATTTTGGTGCTACATTCAAAGGTTTCCGAAGCTAAGTATGAGATCTTCCGAAATCTGAATACAACAGCTGAAGTCAATAACTGAAGATAACAGCTGAAGACAACAGCTGAAGATAATAGCTGAAGACAACAGCTGAAGACATCAGCTGAAGACAACAGCTGAAGTCAACAGCTGAAGACAACAGCTGAAGTAAACAGCTGAAGATAACAGTTGAAGTCAACAGCTGAAGACATCAGCTGAAGACTATCTTCCGAAGACAAAGTCTGAAGAATACTTCCGAAGACAAAGTCTGAAGGAAAGAGCCGAAGACAAAGTCTGAAGAATACTTCCGAAGACAAAGTCTCAAGGAAAAAGCTGAAGACAAAGTCTGAAGAATACATCCGAAGACAAAGTCTGAAGTAAAGAGCTGAAGATAAAGTTTGAAGAAAGAGCTGAAGACAAAGTATACTTCCGAAGACAAAGAAGACTCCAAGCCTCGGAAGAAGCAGTCTTCCGAAGTATAAGTGGCTTCGGAAGAAGTTATTCTTCCGAAGCAAATTTAACCTTCGGAAGACATTGCTATGACCAGTAGGCATAAGTATGGTCTCTGACAATCCGCTGCAGACCTCTGATACAGCATGACATCTTCCTAAAGAGCCATGTTGTTGACCATACTTTATTCTACT
>BJCO01758041.1:0-10022 GCA_018326465.1 Flaveria floridana | reverse complement strand
GTATCTTTCACCATTCCTAGTCATTGGCTTAAAAGGACCACATACATCCGAATGTATGATTCCTAATAAATCTTTTGCCCTTTCGTTAGTTCTATTAAAGGGTGCCTTAGTCATTTTTCCTTGTAAACAAGATTCACATAAATCAAATGAATCACATTCATTTGTTTTTAAAATACCATTCTTTTGAAGTGTTTGTATACATTTCTTGTTTATATGACCAAGACAACAATGCCAAAGATACTTATCACTCAAATCCAACTTGAGTTTCTTGGTGTTAGTTTGGTACAATGAACTATTTAAAGTATTTTCATGAACCAATTCATAAATACCATTAATGGGAATAGCTTTAAAATAGAACATGTCATTTAAAGAAACGTGAATATCATTTTCAAAAAAAGATAGTACATAATCATAATGTCTTAATTAGGATACAAAAATAGTGTTCCTAGTCAAACTAGGAGCATACAAAACATTCTTCAAAATTACATCCAAGCCACTTGGAAGTTTAAAGATGTAGTCCCCACGGGCTTCTACTATGACTTTAGTTCCATTACCCATGAAGAGGCTAACATCCCCTTGATTGAATTCCCTACTTCTTGTGAACCCCTACAACAAATTGCAAATATGAGTTCCACATCCGGTATCCAATACCCATGTGTTAGAAGATGTAACATTAAGATCAATATGAATCATGTATATTGTACCTGAGGTCCGCCCGGCATCCTTCTTTGCTTTCAACTCTTGGAGATGGACAGGACAATTCCTTGCCCAATGTCCAATCTCCCCACACTTGAAGCATGGGTCATTAGTAGCAACTTTTTGCTTCTTCTCCAGTTGTTTGGGTGGCACCCTTGCCACCCCTTTCCCCTTTCCCCAAACGGGTCCCTTACCCTTGGCAACCTTTGCCTTGGGTGCGGGATGAGGCCTTTTCTTGTTCCCACCTTCATTGATGGTGAGAACGGGTAAAGCCCTTTTACCCATGGCTGCCTCGGCCATTTTGAGCATTGAGTAAAGCTCACCAAATCTTTTATCCCAAGCACTCATGTTGTAGTTCAACACGAACGTCTTGAACTTCTTGGTAAGGCCATTGAGGATCAAATCCATGGCCAATTCCTTTGAGACAGGACAATGAAGCCTTTCGAGGCGGTCAATGTGGCTTTTCATCTTAAGTACATAAGATGAAACCGATTGGTTGTAGTCCATACGACATGCATGGAGTGCTCGAACCATTTCGAAGCACTCAACCCTCAGTTGCTGTTGGAACGTTTCCTTCAGCTGGGTTATCATGTCATAAGCTCCGTGATGTTCATACTCCTTTTGGAGATCCGGAGTCATGATTGGTAGCATGAGTCAAGACACTTGGACGGAGTCCTCAGTGTGTTTCAGCCAATCGTTATAGGCCTCCTCATCATCCTCAGTAGGTTGATCGGGGATAGGGTCGTCTAAAACATATGATCGTCTCTCTTGCTTGAGAACGATTCTCAAGTTTCGATACCAATCAATGAAATTGTTATGATTAGACGTTCCTTTTGGAGAATCGCTCGTAAAGATTGGGTGGACATGGATGAGTTATCATGATTATTATTGTTAGTGGCCGTCTACAAAATTTAACAATGATCTATTTTAGTATTTTCGATATTGCTAATTTTTAATAATTAATACCTTTTAAGGTCATTTTCATATTAAAATCTAGAACCCAACATTACATTTAAATTATAGTTAGGTGACCTTTATCCCACGATTTAAATTAATAAGGTGGTCAACGATTGACGGTTACAACCATTTGCAACTTCTAGAGGTATGAGATCTACTTTAAACATCATATGTAAAGTCGGCATGTTAATCCCATCAACACCATTTGGAAACCATATTGTAGGTGATCCATTTAGCATGGTTTGAAAATCAAGTTACCCTACTTGTACACACATGTGAGTTTTCCAACATAAGTGGTTAGGTGATCTTTATCCCACAAATGTGGTATCCCCACCTCAAATCACAAGTTCCCTCAAAATGGTTAGGTGACCTTTATCCCATTAAGAGTTTCCAAGTGACCTAAGTGTTGTGCAAAAGGATGGTGTTAGACTTGTTATCAATGAAATTTATAGTTTTCATAATCCTAGTTTAGAAAACTCTATGTACCTTATATTTGCATGCTTTCAAATACAAGGCACTCTATGGTTCACTTTTAATAAAACCTCTTTTATTAAACCATTAATCCTTTTAATAACCTTTTATTAACCACCTAATGAAAAGGAACCATCAAATTTTAGCTTGTTAAGTTTGTTAATGAGTTTGTAATGCATGTCCAAATATCAGCCATACAATCAAACAACAAACATTTAAACAAGCATAAATATAAACAACCACATGTGCATAACCATAGCCACTATGTTGACAACACTTGTTTGCCATCATAAGTGTTGTCATTTGGTCTTTTCTAAGGGTTGAATACAACACAAAGATGAGATCTTCATAGACCCCCACTTGAACTTGCATCCATATGCTTCAAGTCCTTCTCTTTGTGTCTTCATCTTGTGCTTCCATCTTGTGCATCTTCATTTACAAAATTTATATCCTAATATAAATTTTATAATAAAGAAAATACACTTAATCTATTTATTACATTACAAATGAATGAATAAATAAATTACATCTCAAAATTAGCACAAAAGAATAATATTACAACCCAAATGAAAACAACCAAAACAAACATCCATTCCAAACCAAATCAACACAAGGTCAAGGCTAGGTTATGCACCAACATGAACAAATATTATATCATCCAAAGTAGTAATGAAACCCCACTAAAACCACGAAATTTCAGCCAACATAAACTGAAATTTCGGGTTTTATTTTTGTCCTAACAAAACAAACAATACTACATGCATATCTTTCAAAGTTTACTCACAAGCATGTGTGATATGACTTTGAAAGTTTGGGGTTTCATAATGTATGAACATAGCAGACCCTAAAAGGGTTTTAAAGTCCATAATACGAATTTTTCAGAAACAAAACAAGCTAGATATCCACATAACCGGCTCTAGATGCCATTGTTGGGTTTGTTAGAAGTTGAAACATAGTTTAACCATTTAAACTTTGTAAAAAACGCAGCGGAAGTGAACATTATAATATGTTTATAAACTGAAATTTCAAGTTCATATTTTGACATTATAAGTTACAAACAAACCTAAGAACAAAAGGATCTTTTAATATATGAATAAGACTAGCTATGTAAGACAAAACACAGCTTATGGACAGCCACAAACAAGCTGCCATAATCTACCTTTCAGCAGCAAATATGACGAAGTATAGGATCATATTGACCAAGAAGAAAGACCAAGGTACCAAGAGAAGGTCCTCTCAAGCTAGTATACCCCAAGCACTTCAGCAAACACCTACTTGTTAGGTTGCAAGGCACCAAAACGAGCTCCCTCTTGCGCAATCCGAATCAACCAAGAAGATGTTGATGAGCAGCCAAGAAAACCGATTTTCAACCCCTTTTCTTCTTGTTAATCCGAAAATACCAAGGTATTTTTAAGAGAATTCTATCTTTGCATGTATGGGAGAAAGTGAGGAGAGATGGAAGAGTGCAAGGAGGGTTAATGTCTTGCCAAGACCAAGACTAATAAGGGGAATCCTAACACCCAAGTGGGCGGCCGAACCCTTGTTCAAAAGGTTCCCTCCCTTTTGAAATTTTTATAAAATTACACTCCTTGTTCCATATTTTATAAAATTAAAATAAATTTTAATTTTATAACATCAACACACTTTTATTTGTTTCTTATTTAACCAATTAAATAACAAACAAATTATATCTCATGAACAAATTATCCATATAATGTTGTTCTTTTACATATGCAATTTATTTAGAAAACCATTTTCTAAATTGGTGTAAATATTTAATTGCATGATTATATCATCAATTAAATATTAATTTGTGTTTTCTAAGCTTGTTATTGGGTATAACCCGACTTGGATTATAATGTACTAACCGAATCAATATTCTACATGTCTTGGGATATAGAATCATACAGATATAGCCCTAAAGATCCTTGATCTCCTCATAAATGCAATAATACCAGCAAACTCAGCAACATTCCAAGTGGTGGCATCCAAGTGAGCACAAATGTTGTGCTTGGTGTTGATGATCCACCTATCTGCCATGTTTCTGTAACACAAGACATATAAACATGAGGTTTGTCCATAATAGAAACTATTGAAATTTAAACTTTTCTGAGATCAGTCTGGTTCAATCGAGCGATTGAGCCATATGACTGAGTTCAGTCGTGCGATTGAGTATGCGGCTGAGTTCAACCGTGCGATTAAACATGCGCTGAGTTCAACTGGGCGATTGAGCATGGGGCTGAGTTCAACCGGGCGATTGAGCATGCGGCTGAGTTCAACCGGGCGATTAAGCATGTGGCTGAGTTCAATCATGTGATTGAGCTCATACGCCTTGTTCATTCGGTCGATTGATTCATTTGCCCAGCTCAATCGTGCGATTGAAGTTCATTCAGAGTGTCTATTCGCCTGACTCTCTGTTCGACACTCTAAACTTGAATCTAGGTCAAAACTTGATGTTAAACGTCGTGTTTAGTCTCGTTAGATTCGCAGGTACCCTAACTATCACTATATGTTCTTCATTTTAACAATTTTGCACATTTATGTTCTATTTGAAGGTTCTTTACAGATTTCTTGATTTTAATCAAATTGGGTCTGTTAGGGTTTGATTACACAACGCACTTTGTGCAATTTCATTCACTAAGTACCTGTAGAAGATGAGATTACACGTTAGCATCACAATCACAGTGCAAAATCAACCAAATCGAATTTTGGCAGAGTAACTTTGCTTTCGTGCGATTTGAGAGCAATTCAGGTGTGATGAGTATGTGCGACCGACTCCTCTCTATTTATATTAGGTTTACCTTCAATCATGCGACTGGACCTATTCACACGATTTATTCGTGCGCCTGGGGCTCAGTCGTGCGACTGGCTCAGTCGGTCACCTCCATTCGTGCGATTGGTTCATTCTGGTGATCCAATCGCATGGATTGACCCATGCTTATGGTCAAATCATATGTCTGGTCCATACCTATGGTCCAGTCGTGTGATTAGGCTCATATGTATGATCCAATCGTGCGACTAGTCCATACTTATGGTCCAGTCGTGCTAATGACTCATACTTATGAGTTTGACCTTATGAGTTTTCAAACACTTTCAATTTTCACTTTTGATTGATAAAACATTATGCGTACCAATCATCTCAGACATGATCCTTTTAACAAAAACCCATTTGATCACCTCTGACGTGATCTTTTTAACAAAAAACCATGTGATCACCTCAGACGTGATCCTTTTAATTAAAACCTTTAGATCACCTCAGACGTGACCCTTTTTACCTTTTTGATCATCTCAGATATGATCCTTTTAACTTTGCAATAATTTGGTCACCTCAGACGTGACCCTTTTTACCTTTAAAACTTTGATCATCTCTGGAGAGATTCATATGGAACCATACAGGTGTCTCATAATCATGGACTCTTGGATATATCTTTAAACTAAAAATCCTTATTACTCTCAGAGTCACAAACGCTCACAAGAAATCATACTTGGGCTGTAAGAGGCACACAATGATTTTGACTGTCGAGAGTTATAGCCATGACGATTATCAGTATTGTTGTCCACTTAAATCCATACACGGACTTTTGACTAACATTGGTGATTAGATTGTATTATTTTAACAAGCATTTGTGGATCCCACACTTATATGGTAATCAACTTTCCTCCAATGATTTTTGAGCGGTCTACGGGTATTGAGACAAAAAGAAACTATTTTAAGAGCTTTCAAAGAGATTCAAAGCCTCAGGTCAGTGCCATCGCACAACAGACAGGCGCAAACCATAATGAATTCAAGAATATTTAGGTTGTGCTTATCCTCAGGTCAGTGCCATCGCACAGCAGAGAGGCACACAACCTATCTTCTTGTAAGAGCAATTTTTTCTTTTACACATAACGCACCAACAACATTAGTCATTAGTTTGATTGCATTTATCTTTTTTTTTCATGTGTTTTGCTCATTCTTATGGTCGTCCGCACACATTTGTGGTGTTTATTTGCTCGTCACCCCTTATTGGAAATGCGTTGATTGTGTTAACCAGGGATAAGATGGAAGACCACAGCTTGTTGAACAATTTAGTTTAAATTGTTTCACCAAAGAAGTCTAATTATGTATTGTGTTGAATCTACCGACAAATCATACAATGAACTAGCAACCTCTAGGCCTACTTTCTTTATGTAACCTCAGTAACAGACTAGTGTACTATCATTTTTCCTTTATTTGGCTTAGACTTCTCAGACTTGTAATTTTAATATAACATTATGATCTTTTCAGTCCTTTTAAAGTCCCAAACAGTTAGTTCCCTGTGTACAATCATTTTCCTTGATTTTGAATCAATATCACAGTTTTTATTTGATTTCAGCCTTTCTGCCCCACCCCCTCTTTAAGTAAATGAATACAGAATAAATACTAAGCCTGGACTAATCTCCCCTTAAAATTCTAAAACGGAAAATCTTTTTGTGTTTTTGGATTTTGAAGACGTGAAAAATGTAGAAGATAAAATAAAAATTAGACAGACGAACTACGAACTTGATTCCTCTGGAATCACATCACTTTTCTTTTTCACGCCATTGACCTCTAATAGATATAAAAACCTCGGTTTATCAAATGCTTTAGTGTAGAGGTCGGTGCGTTGAATGTCCGTATTAATTTTAACAACATCGATTAATTGCTTTTCAAAACAATCACGTATAAAGTGATACTTAATGCCGATGTGTTTAGTTTTAGGATGTTGGACTGGATTTTTTGTTACGGCTATAGCAGCAGAATTATCGACATAGATAGGAGTGTTAGAGAATTACAAACCATAGTCGTGCATTTGCTGTTGAATCCAGATGATTTGTGAACAGCAACTTGCAGCAGCAACGTATTCAGCTTCACATGTTGACAGAGCAACGGAGGTCTGCTTCTTACACTGCCAGGTGACTAACTTTCTTCCAAAGAATTGACATCCTGCTGATGTTGACTTGTAATTCATTTTGCATCCACCATAATCTGAGTCATTATATGCTGTAAGGTCAAAATCATCTTCATGAGGATACCATAACCCGAGTGTTGGAGTACCCTTCAGATAGCGAAAAATCTGTTTATCAACAATGAGATGGTTGACTTTCGTTTTCGCCTGATACCTGGAACAAAGACATGTTGCATACATGATATCAGGACGAGATGCTGTGAGATACATCTTGGATGCAATCATTCTTCTACACATTGTAGCATCAACCAGATCACCATTTTTGTCAAGTGCCACATCATGATTTTTCGCAAGTGGAGTTCCTGCTGCTGGAGCATTCTCCATATCGAACCGACTTAGGATATCTCCTACATATTTGGTCTGATGTAGAAAGGTTCCCTTTGGTGTCTGATCCACCTGTAATCCTAGGAAGAATTTCATCTCCCCCATTGCACTCATCTCAAATTCTGCTTTCATGATAGACTCAAATTCTTTACATAACTCTTCATTTTTAGAACCGAAGATTATGTCATCAACATAAATCTATACAATTAGTAAGTCTCAATCCTTTTCTTTGATGAATAGTGTACAGTCAATAACTCCTCTGCGAAAACCGTGTTTCCCTAGATGAGTTGAGAGTTTCTCATACAATGCTCTCGGGGCTTGATGGAGCCCGTAGAGAGCCTTATCCAGCCTGTAAACACTGTCCCGATGGTAGGGATCCTCAAATCATTCGGGTTGACTGACATATACTGTCTCACGAATTTCCCCATGAAGGAATGTGTTAGACCAAAAGAACCAATGAGCCAGATCAGAAAAACCTCCAAGTCCCACAAGACATCACAACAACTGCTGAAAGCATCATCAGCTGTTTGACAAAGCCTGAAGACCTCAACAGCTGAAGATCAAAGTACTAAAGAACATCAGCTGAAGACTCAAGTACTAAAGACTCAAGTACTGAAGACTCAAGTACTGAAGACTCGAGTACTGAAGACTCAAGTACTGAAGACTCAAGTACTGAAGCCTCAAGTACTGAAGCCTCAAGTACTGAAGACTCAAGTACTGAAGAATATCAGCTGAAGACTAAAGTACTGAAGATCAACAGCTGAAGTACAAAGACTGAAGACAAAGGCTGAAGACATCAGCTGATGACAACTACCGAAGTCATCAGCTGATGAAACATCTGAAGTTAAAGTCTGAAGAAAAAGTACTGAAGCTTCAGAGTTTGTCACAACAACTGAAGTATTCTTCAGTTGTTTTGATGGTTTACCTTTTAGCTTTTTCTTATCAGTAGTTGTCTTTTCTATTTCAGTAGTTTGTAAAACGACTGAAGAGTTTATTCTTCAGTCGTTGTAGTTTTTCAGTAGTATCTTTTCAGTACTTGTAATTGTTTTGACACTTAGCATTTTGTAAGAACGTGTCAGCTGTTTGACATCTTCAGTAGTTTAGTTAGTTTCAGTAGTTTGTTAAAATAACAGTTTGATGTCACTATCAAGTGACATCAGCTGACATCATTTCTCCTATATAAGGAAGATGACCTAATTGTAATCCTTGCTGAAGCGTGTGCTCTAATAGAAAACACCTTTTTGCAAAATTCTCTCTCTCACTCTATAACTTACTGTTACATGCAAAATTTCTTGTGTTATTGTTTAAATTTCTAATTCTTATGCGAAATCCACTACGAATCGAACCTAATTGATCAAAGTAGATGATTAGATCCTTTCAAATGGTATTAGAGCTGGTTAATCATTGATCGATTTAACAATTGATCATTGAAACTACTCTTTTGCTATCTACGTTTGATCGAATTAGAAAATTTGCAAGAATTAGTTATAGAAATTTGAGTTTCTGCTGCTTCTGGCCAATCAACTTGAGGTTTACGTGGTTTTGAGCTAGATTTGTTTTGTTTACCTTGAATTTGCTTGAAAACTGAGATGGCGACACCAACGAATGATCCTCACATTACTGGCTCCTCAACAAAGCCTCCGATGCTTGTGAGGAGTGAGTATAACATATGGCAACGTCGTATGCTCCATCACTTGTCTATCAACAGTGCTGGTTGTTGGAAGTCAGTGGTTCATGGACCATACAAGCCTATGGTGAGTGCTCCTGAATCAAATGAGATGGTTCCGAAGAAACGTGATCAATATTCGGACGAAGATCTTAAGCTGTCCAAAATTGATGCTAAAGCCCATGGAATTCTGGCCATGGCACTGCCTAATGAAATCTATTATGGGCTGATGCATCATAAGACTGGTCATGATCTCTGGGTTGCTCTGAAGGAACAATTTGGAGGAACTGATGAGGTCCTAGCAAACACTAGGGAAATCCTCGCCTAACAATATGAGACATTCTCTCATAGGAATGGTGAGACACCGACTCAACAGTTTGAGCGATTCTCTTGTCTTATTTCTGAGCTGAAAATGGTTAAACAAGAGTATTCCAATAGCCAGATGAACAACCGATTCCTCAGATCCCTGCCCGAGAGATGGGATACTTATACCATTGTCCTACGCTCTAGTGCAAATCTGAGCACTCTATCTCTCACCCAACTTCATGGGAAACTGCTTACATTTAAGAGAGAGATAGAATAGAAAAGGAAGTTGTCATCATCTGGCAAGCTCACGGATGACTTTGTATCAGGTAATGCTGCACTGATAGGTCAAGAGTCAGTATATGCTGCATCAGAGAGTGCCTATGATGAGCATATTGATTTCTCTACTAATTCTGAATATGCTTTTGTTGGTGTTGATAGTAGTTCAGGAGGTAGCAGTGATAACCTGTGCTTTCTGATGGAGGACTTGAAGGACTTGAGTCAAATGGCAATGATAAATATCTGATCTCAAAAGTTCTATAAGAGAACTGGCAGGAAATTTCCTGGCCTCTCTGGCAAAACCAAAGTTGGTTTTGACAAGAGCAAGTTAAGGTGTCACAAGTGCCATAGGCTTGGAC
>BJCO01757963.1:0-16145 GCA_018326465.1 Flaveria floridana | reverse complement strand
CGTAAACGAGTGAGTTAGTGAACGTAGCCGAGTGAAAGGTATAATCGCACGCGCAACGCAATTAAAATTGAAATATAATTTGCATACGTGTTATTGAGCTCTAATTAATTAAAGGCATAAATTATAAAATACGTGAATTATAAACGAAAATGAATGTCACTTGTTATAATTATCTGATTTAAACGGATGGTTTGGGCACGAGATTTAAATAACAACGTTATTTATTAGAAATCAACCTAGATAAAATATATGAAGCATTACATTTTGGGAAATGGTTATAACATGTCATAGATGATACAAATAAGTTGATTTCGTGTCACACTAAATCACTAGAAGACTTAGAGATGTAATTCATACAAATACGATTATGCACTTATATATATATATATATATATATATAGGTGTAATTCATACAAATACAATTACGCACTTATAAATATATATATATATATATATATATATATATATAATATATATATATATATATAATGAATATTTAGGATTTTTGGCATCTACACGTGTTTATTCAAGGAAAAAGATTTATAAACACTATAACAATCCATCATCTTATTATTATTATTAGTTGACCATCTCATTGTTATTGAAATGAATATTATGTGTAACACTCTTTCTATTCAAAATGTCGTCAACTATTATCAATAATTGGATTAGTTAGCGTCAACCGAGTTAACAAATACGATATAAACGTGAACATTATAAACATCGTTTGAGACATGATATATTACTTACATTGTCAATGCGAGTTATTTTTGAAGATTTGGAATCCATGACATAAATTGATTTTCTACTTTATTTATGCTAAGACTCAATTTTTGATTAAGTGCCTTAACTAACCTATGTACACGAGTTAATTCATGACAAGTAACCAATATACAAGAAGCTAGGATACACTAAGGGTACTAATCACCAACCTTAAGTCAACTAAAGAGCTCAACCACACGCATGTAATAACATCATGCTAATTCTAAACGTGAACCTTATATGTTCTAGTTAGGATTGCTTTGTTGATGATCATCACTTTTCTTTATCGAGCTCTGAATTTATATAAGGACACCAGGTGAGTTCTAGTGATCCCTTTTTACTTACTGTTTTTGGGATGAAACATGCTCTTTTGTTTTATGAACTATGATTGTGCTTTACTTGATGCTTGTATGTGGGATTTTTGGATACCTGCTGACACTTATATCATGATCATTAATTCTTTTGTGAACCGCTTGCTTTATATGGGTAGATCTATTTGGGGAATCCCCCACACACAGTGGCTCCCGCTACAGGGAGGTACCCCACTGAGATCCAGAGTGATCATATGTGGCATGTAACAAGTTTTGATTAAGAAACTATGGTGAACCATCCTAGCAGGTATGGTTCACTGATTTGAAGCTTGGTTCCTTCCTTCGGGAATATCCAGTTAAACACAAGTTTAGAAGAGGCCAACCGGTGACCAAGTGCAGGGTTGATTGTGATACCCCACGATGACTGATACTAAAAATGATGCTTTTAAAATCAAATGAGATTTTTCATAAGCTTTTACACTTGGTTCTAAACTTTTAAATATGGACTTTCAGAGTCCCTTTTGTTTTAAGACTTAAAGCACATATGTTTTGAAATTTTACTATTCTAAGGGGACTTTTGTTTTCTGAAACTTTAACCACTTGAACTCACCAACTTTATGTTGACACAAAATCTTTTTGTGCATGTCTTCAGGTACAGCTAGGGAGAATAGTTGAGCAATAGAAGTTACCCAAATCTGAAGCAAGATATGAGGGTAGAGGTTAAAGACAAAGGTTGAGCTTAGAAGCCTTAGTTACTGAAGCTTTAAGAAATATCTACCGAGAGATTGATCACGACACCTATAGATTGTAGGTCGAAGCACCTTGTGAATTGGAAACAAAGCCAATATTTTAATGTAAATATCATGTGACACTTTGTAATAAACCATTTAGTTTCCGCTGCATTTTGGTTGTTGTTTACTAATCATGATGTCCCGCCTCTCTGGGCCCGGGGTGTTAAATACAATGTCTTGAGTGTCATAGAATAGTGGCCACTTGTATAGAGTGTAGACATCATCTTTGGACAAGTTGGTCAGCCACATAGGGTCAAACACCCGGATAGTCTCAATCTGAGCATATTTGTGCAAAACTATGACTGCTTCACCCGTTCGCCAGTCGTAGTACCACCATTTGAAATGTGGAGTGAAGTCCCGAGGAATCTCCCGTAGGGGAATCTTTGACATTGTGCGCGGAGGACTCCACTTCAGCACTACCTTCGGTCTTCTAGTGATAGGATCAACTTCAGTCTTATAGAAATAACGTTTAGGCTGTTGAGGCTTGAAGTTAACCCATCTGGTATGGTATTCTTTCTTAAGCACCATCTGGAACCATCCCGACATCTTTCTGGGATTGGCGTACAAAAGGTCTAAACAGGCAAGCCAGTTTAACTCAAAACCAGGGAGAGTCTTTAGATCATGCGGGTATCTGAAGTACTCTATTCACTTCTCTCTTTTCACCGCGTACACATCCAAGTCTTCAAACTAAGCCCAACTAATGATCTTGCCAGACCCCTTCTGATGCTTCTTTACACGATAGAGTTTGGTGTAGGCATTCGAATTTGCAGGCACTTTCTGGGCTTTCATTTCTGCTAAACATAATGCCCACTCAGCTTTCTTGATGTCAACATTAGCATTCGAAGCTTGGGCTTTTCCCTCCTCTTTCTCTTTCTCCTTCTCTGTCTCACCCAGTGTCCCAAAAGTAGCACTGCCAAATGTTTCACCCAAGTCGGGGATAACATTTCCCTGATGGTCAGTGTATTGTGGATACTCTTCGGCTGTAATGTCTTTAATCTCAATCTCATCCACATCTTGCAGCTCTTCATCACTCATGACATCTACCCCTGGACTATTTTTGATTAGCTCATCAGGGTTGAGTCTAAACATGTCGGCTAGCTGCTCGTCTGTCAGATCATGAATGATCTCTCCCTCTTTGGGTGTATAGCTCACAGACCTTCAAACAATCCATTGCAAATCAAGAATATTTGTTAGCTGAGACTTGATTTGCTGAAGGGGTACTACATTGTACTCATCAGTCTGTTGAGATTCATCTGTTTGTTTAAACATTTAAAACCACATAAACACATCAGTAATCAATTCATTTACATTAATAAACATTGATAAACATTAATTACATAAGTGTAATACATAATTCAAGTACAAAAGATAATTAAAAGCTAAGACAACTATTTATTACTCTTGTCTTTGTCACTTGGCTCTTCAGCCTAAGGAGCTAAGGTGGATGGTCTTTATTCTTGACTTCATTTTGTCCTCCGTTCCTGAGCTGATGGATCTGAGGTTGATGCGGATGCATCACCTTTAGCCTCATCCTCATCTCCTCCCTCTTTGTCCTTATCAATGCTCTCTCCTTCAACATCATCATCATCATCAGACTCATCATCATTAGATGACTCGTCATCATCATCATCATCACCATCACCTTTGATCTTAAGAGGCTCACCCTTTGTTCCCTTTAGCCTTAGGCATAGCTTCTTTTTTTCTTCTTAACATCCTCAATTCACTTCACTGATGCCATCAGAAGATCGTTCTGTGTGTTTAAGGCACGGTGAGCTCTTGACATATCTCCCTCAAGGGCAGCTTCCTTCTCAGCCAAATGTGTAATTTGTTGACTCTGAGTTGTTGTCTTCTCGGTCAGCAGGGCGATCTACTTGTCCTGTGCAGCGTTGACAACCATCAACTGATTCATTTGGTTTGCTCAAATATCATCAGTTACGAGCAGTTTGAGAACCAGATGGTTGAGGCTGGCAAGTTGTTCCTCTAACCCAACGTTGGGCAGAGAAGATCCCAGTGGTGGTACTGATGAGGTGGAAGGTCCGACATGTGATGTGGTGGGTGGAGTGGTGGATGTAGTATATGTGGGAGTGGTGGTGGTTATGGTTTGTGGTGGAATGGATGGGGTGAGTGGAATTGTGGTAGCTATAGTGATAGTGGTAGTTGTGATGGGACTGGTGGATGTAGAGGCTGTGGTGGTTGTAGGTGTGGTAGGGATGGTGGAGGTAGGGGCGGTGGTGGTAGGAGAGGTCATCAGCACTATACGTCTTCTTTTGGCCATCTTGCCATGTGGTTGTGCCATCCTCTTCAATCGTGAGCCCTTGGAGCTCTGAGCTCCCCCTGGGCTTGGCTGGGGAGATGTGTAGGTAGGATCAGTGGTGTCAGTACCCTCAACCCCAGCCCGACGTCCTCCAACCGCCTCCATACCCTATTCGATAGCCTCCAAACGACTACCGACTGTCCTGGTGAGAGGCTCTTCGTCGGACTCGTCATCCTCGTCGTCTGGTAGGAAGTCCCGATGGATGGCTGCCTACTCCAATCCACCGGGAGCGAAGGAACTACCGTGTGGGGGTGGTGAAGACATAGTGGAAGTCTCAGTGGCCCTTGGCTGACTTGGGACTATGTCTCCACTACCCTGACCATCATCCTGGTCGTCGTCGTCATCCTCCTCATCGATAGGAGCCAAAATCGCTTCAATATCTGAGTCGCTGTCGTTGTGACGCCATTGTTTACACGCTGGCGCCACGTAATCCTCCCTTGCCAGGTGGCCGAGCAAACTCCTAACCGGGGGCTTCACCTGCTTCCCCCGGTAGACCTTCATCCTTCCCAAGGTGGTGTCGTCCATAACTTCCAATGACACTTCGTCGCCCTTCTCCTTGGGAAGGTGAGGAAGCTTCTCGTCGATCATCATCTGAATAAACCTTGGGTAGATACAGAAGCTCTCTTTCCCTTTGGCTTCTATGTTCTCGATCAGATAAGTAAAGAGCATCCGTGAGAAGCTGAATGGATGGTTCAGCACCAAAGCCACATAGGTGTTCCGGATCTGATCCGACAGCTCATCGAAACCTCCTCTCCTGGAGACTATGCACTTCAGGATCACATGTGCCAAATATTTGAATTGTGGGCACATGTTACTCTTATTCAGCACGCCGGTGTTGATATCACCGGCGTACTTGATCCTGAGGAAGCATCACCGTACCGTTAGGGGATGCAGCTTTGTTGGGTGTGCACCATCGTCACCCAAGACTAAGACTCGCCTGATATCCTCTTTGCTGATCTGGATATCTTCCCTAAAGATAGAACTCCTAATGCAGTAGGGCTCTGTAGAGATATGTAAACAATGGCGTTCTCCCAGAATTCCTGCTGGATCGACCTGTATGATATACATGGAGTAGATATGGCCTTGAAGATCCTCGAATGTCGTAGAAAGCCTATGATCCCGGTGAACACAGAGGCGTTCCGAGATGTGGGGTCCAAAGGAGCATATATATTGTGCTTCGTGCTCATCGTTCATCTATCTGCCATATTGCAGCAATACCAGGGACAAACACATTAGTTCTATTCATAATAGATAAACAAATTGATTTAGAATAGATTTTGACCAATCTAGTTCAATCATGAGATTGAACCATACGACTAGCTTCAGTCGTACGATTGAGCCTGTGATTGAGTTCAATCTTGTGCAAAGCCATGTGGTTGAGTCAGTCGTGCAACTAAATCACCGATTTGTTCAATCGTGCGATTGAAGCATGTGACTGGCTCAATCGTGCGACTGAAGTTCATCAGTCTATCCATTCGCATAAACCCCTCGGCGACACCATAAACTTGAATCTTGTCACCAAGTGAAATTAGACGTCGTTTTTGGGTTCGTATTGTTCGCAGGGACCCGATATAGCATTTAAAGTCCTCTAAATCGACATTTTTGATCATTTAAGTGGTCTATTTTAGGGTTTATGTCTCGGTTATTTGTTTTAACAATTTAGGTCATGTTTGATTTATTTTAACCAGTTGTTTGTCCCGATATCTTTCACAAATTACCTGTATAAGAATACACTATCGGTTACAACAGGAATCAGAAGGTAATCTCAAAAGTTGGAAATTTTAGCAGAGTAACAGTGCTTAGGCGGTTTTTGGAGTGTTTGAAGTCTGGTAGAGTTTACGACCGAATTAGCCTCTATTTATACTGTTTTGGGTCTCAGTCGTGCGCCTGGACCCAGACGCATGGCTCAATCGTGTGACTGAGTTTCAGTCGTGCGACTGACTCCATACTCCTTTCCTCAGTCGTGTGACTGGCTCAGTTGCCTCTCTTCAGTCGTGCAACTGGCTCAGTCTTGTGGTCCAATCGCATGACTGTTTCATACTCATGGTCCAATCGTACGATTAACTCATTCTTATGATTCAATCGTACGATTTGTTCATACTTATGATCCAATCGTGCGATTGATTCATACTCATGAGTTGACTTCATACTTTTCCAATCCTTCAGTTTTAACTTTTGATTGATATAACAATATGAGCACCGATCATCTCATACATGATCCTTTTAACGAGAAACCATTTAATCACCTTAGACGTGATCCTTTTAATTTAAAAACCTTTTGGTCACCTCAGACGTGACCTTTTTACCTTTCAAACTTTGATCATCTCAGATATAATCCTTTTAACTTTGCAACAGTTTGGTCACCTCAGACGTGACCCTTTTAAAGTATGATTAACAGAGTTCACCTTGTTACATGTTCCGATATAAAAGATAATAATTGGAACAGAAAAACAACTTGAAAAATAAAGCAAGACATAATTATTTTGTGTTTTTGTTTGAGGTGGGTTGAAAACTATTAAATTATCCTTTAACCGATTTCTCCCCCTGAGCAGAACGGCTTCAATTTGGTTTTATCATCTCAGGAGAGATTCATATGGAATCATATAGGTGTATCATAATCATTTTGGACTCTTTGATATATGTTTAAATTAATGATTCTTATTACTCTCAGAGTCATAAGCACTTACAGGTAATCATACTTGAGCTGTAAGAAGCACATAATGATTTCGACTTTCGAGAGTTGTAGCCATGACGATTATCAGTATTGTTGTCCACTTAAATCCATACACAGACTTTTAACTCACATTGGTGATTAGATTTTATTATTTCAACAAGCGTTTGTGGATCCCACACTTATATGGTAATCAACATTCCTCAGGAGATTTTTGAGCGGTCTACGGGTTTTGAGACAAGAAGAAACTATTCTAAGAGCTTTCAACGAGATGCTAAGCCTCAGGTCAGTGCCATCGCAGCGCAGATAAGCGCAAACAACAATGAATTCTATATTTAGGTTGTGCTTATCCTCAGGTCAATGCCATCACACAGCAGAGAGGTACACAACCTATCTTCTTTTAAGAGCACCTTTCCTTTTACATATAATGCACCAACAACATTAGTCATTACTTTGATTGCGTTTATCAATTTCTTTTTCATGTGCTTCGCTCATTTTTATAGTCCTCCGCACACATTTGTGGCATTTATTTTGCTCGTCACCCCTTATTGGAATTTATTTGATTGTGTTAACCAGTGATAAGATGGAAACCCACAGTCTGTTAAACAGTTTAGTTTAGATTGTTTCACCAACGAAGTCTACTTGTCTATTGTGTTGAATCTACTAACACATCATACAATGGACTAGCAACCCTTAGGTCTACTTTCTCTATGTAACCCCAGTAACAGACTAGTGTACTATCTCTTTTATTTGGCTTAAATATCGTAGACTTGAAATTTTAAATATAGCTTTTTGATCTTTTCAGTCTTTTTTTTATGTCCCAAAAAATTAGTTCACTGTGTACTATCATTTTCTATAGTTTGGGATCAATCTCATAGATTTGATTTGCTTTCAGCCTATCTACCTGCCTCCTTCTTTTTTTTAAGTAATTAAATACTAAATACTAAAACTAAACTAATCTCCCCCTAATATTCTAAAACCAAAAATCTTTTTGTGTTTTTTGATTTTTAAGACAGAAAGAATTAAAATAAAGAAACAAATTAAAATAAACAGAAAGATGGACTATGAACTCGATTATTCTGGAATCACATCACTTTTCTTTTTCACACCATTTACCTCTAGAGATATAAAAACCGAGGTTTATCAAATGCTTTTGCGTAGAGGTCGGCGCGTTGAAAATCCGTATTAATTTTAACAACATCGATTAATTGCTTTTCAAAACAGTCACGTATAAAGTAATATTAAATACTGATCTGTTTAGTCTTAGGATGTTGGACCGGATTTTTAGTTACAGTAATTGCAGCAGAATTATCAACAAAGATAGGGGTGTTAGAAAATTACAAACTGTAGTCGCGCATTTGCTATTGAATCCAAATGATTTGTGAGCAGCAACTTGCAGCAGCAACATATTCAGCTTCACATGTTGACAGAGCAACAAATGTCTGCTTCTTACACTGCCAGGTGACTAACCGTCTTCTAAAGAACTGACAACCCGCTGATGTTGACTTGTAATTCATCTTGCAAACACCATAGTCCGAGTCACTATACGCTACAAGCTCAAAATCATCATCATGAGGATACCACAACCCGAGTGTTGGAGTACCCTTCAGATAACGGAATATCCTTTTAACCCCTATGAGATGATTTACTTTTGGTTTAGCCTGATATCTGGAACAGAGACACGTGGTATAGATGATATCAGGACGAGAAGCTGTGAGGTACATAAGAGATCCGATCATCCCTCGGTACATAGTGGCATCTACCAGATCACCATTTTCGTCGGGTGCCACATCGTGGTTTGTGGCAAGTGGAGTTCCAGCAACAGTTGTATTCTCCATGTCAAACCAACTAAGAATGTCTCCTACATATTTTGTGTGATGCAGGAAGATTCCTTTGGGTGTCTGATCCACCTGTAACCCAAGAAAGAACTTCATTTCTCCCATGGCACTCATTTCAAACTCATCTTTCATCACAGATTAGAATTCCTTACATAAAGCTTCATTTTTCGAATCGAAGATGATGTCATCCATGTAAATCTGAACCAGTAGTAAATCACCATCTTTCTCCTTGATAAACAGTGTACAGTCAATAACCCCTCTGCGAAAACCGTGTTTAAGTAGATGAGTAGAAAGTTTCTCATACCAGGCTTGAGGGGCTTGATGAAGCCCATACAAAGACTTGTCCAGTTTGTACACTCTATCCCCATGATAAGCGTCCTCAAATCCCTCGGGTTGACTTATGTATACTGTTTCACAAATCTCACCATGAAGGAAGGCACTTTTAACATCCAATTGATAAACTTGGATTTGCATATAGGATGCATAGGCTAGGAATATACGAATAGCTTGTATCCTTGCCACTAGTGCAAACACTTCATTGTAGTCAATGCCTTCGACTTGCTTAAACCCTTGAACGACAAGCCGAGCCTTGTTTCGAATTATGACCCCTTGGTCATTTTTCTTGTAACGAAGAACCCATTTGGTTCCAATCACCTTTGCACCTTTTGGTCTGTCCACAAGTGTCCAGAGTCCTAACTTTTTTATTGAAGTAGTTCTTCTTGCATAGCACTTACCCATGCCTCATCATTTAATGCCTCACTTACGTACTTAGTCTCAACTTGAGATACAAAGCATCGATAGGCACCATCATGAATATAGCTCTTTTCCATCACTACTGCATATTCAGCTAAATATAACTAATTTCTAGTTTGAACTCCCGATAGAATATCCCCGATGACGTTGTCTCGGGGATGATGAACGTGTACCTGAGTTGCAGGAGTGGTGGGAACAACTACCTCATGATCCAGATTTGGAATCTCATTTGCAGTTGGAGTGTGAGGTTTCGACGTGTCGGCAACTTCAGGTTCAGCTGTGGGTGTACTTGCAGTAGCAGGAACCTGTTTTGCCTGATCCACATTTGTGGTCTCAACCGCTTCATCATCCAAAGAAGAATCACTTACCTCAAGTTCTTCCCCTGAAGGGTTTGAAGTATCATCTAATGGAGTAGACGATGTAGTGTCTAATGTCGGAGAGTTCAACACATCATACATCATCCGAGCAGCTAAGTCATCATCAGAATGGGAAGATGGTATATTGAAGGACTTGAAGAATCCATCATAATCGAAGAAGAAGGAAGGTCCTTTTCAAGCATGGGGGTGGTGAATCTTCGAACATCAACGTTACACCACACTTCTACCTGACCCATTGAGTTGTTGCAAACTCACTTGTCTGGTATACTGTAGCCGAGAAAAATACCTTCATCTACCTTCTCACAAAAATTTCTAGTTGGATTCTTCTTCAATAGCATGCAAGGTGCACCGAACGGTTCGAGATACTCCAAGTTAGGTTTATGTCGCTGGAGTAATTCGTAACATGTCTTTCCATGACGTTTGACCACCAGAACCCGATTCAAACTGTAACAAGCATTAGCCACTGCCTCGTTCCAGAATTGAATAGGCAGTTTTGAATCGGCTAGCATTGTCCTTGCAGTCTCAATCAGACATCGATTTTTTCTCTCAGCAACACCGTTCATCTGTGGAGTATATGCAGAAGTGAATTGATGAACAATAACTTTCTCTCGACAGAACGTCTCCATCCACTGATTCTTGAACTCTGTGTCGTTGTCTGATCGAATCTTTCTAACTTTCAGCTTGTATAGAGATTCCAGTGTCATAACCAGATGCTTGAATGATTCAAACGTTTCAGACTTGGCTTTCAGAAACATCACACAAGAGAATCTAGAGTAATCATCAGTCATGACAAAGCAATACAGGTCTCCAGCAATACTCCTTGTGCTAACAGGGCCAAACAGATCCATGTGTAGAAGCTCTAGTGGAATTTTGATAGAGTTGACTTTCTTTGCTTTGTGAGACTTCTTGGTCTATTTCCCTTTCTTGCAAGAGACACAGAAATCTGGAAGCTGGAAGTTCTTGACAGTAACTCCCTCTACCAGATCATTCTAAACCAGATGGTTCATCTTCCTCGGATTGATGTGTCCCATTCTTCTATGCCACAAGACTGACTCCCTTCTTGTTTCCTTTGACAGGAAGCACTGTGCAGTCGATTCAGTTGTGGAGGATTTTGATAGATCCAAGACATACAGTTCATTATATCTTGAAGCTGACATTAATAGTTTATCCTCCTCGATGACATACTCCTTCTTCAGTGTATAACACTTCTTGTTGTCGAATACAACTTTGAATCCTTTATCACAAATTTGGGAGATATAAAGCAAGTTATTTTGCAGTTGCTGAACATAGTTGACCTTATCAAACTTGACTTTCTCGTTTCCCACTTCACCTTGAGCAGTGATATATCCTCCTTTATTTCCAGTAAATGATACGTGTCCCCCTTTAATTTGTTTGACGTTGAAAAGGAAAGACGAAGTCCCGGTCATGTGCCTGGACGCCCCACTATCAATAATCTACGTATTAGTGATAGCATTGTAACGGACACCCTGCACATATAAAGGAAATTATTAGTTCAAGTTTAGGACCCAAGCCTTAACTGGCTTGGGTGTGCCAGAGGTATCACACATCATGAACTCAACCCACTGTCCTTGAGAGAATGAGGACACATCTTTCTTTTTCTTGTCCTCACTGTCAGACACATTACCTAATTTTTGTTTCTATAACCCAGTTTTGTGTAAGGCCTGTTTGTGGTAAACATACGACTGGTTCATGGTTTGAACTTTAGTTTCACTAATAATCCTAGGTTTAACCTTGGATGACACAGCCTTGCTTTCAGCTCGTCTGTATGGCCCTTGGTATTTTGGAGGAGTATTAGATCTGGTCTTAGAAAATCTAGGTTTTTCATCAAAAAGTTTAATTTTCTTTTTGGGTGTCTAATAATAATGACAATTTAAAGAGATATGCCCTCGTTTTCCACAACTATAGAAAGATCTCCCTTCTACATATTGTGGAAATTGTTGATGTGGGGTTGAGTGTGGTTGGGGGCTTGGTAACTTCTCTACTTTTTTAGATGTTTCACATTCTTTAACAAATTTACTTGTTTTGACCTTTTGAACGTCTTTTGCGTTAGTTTGATTTGGACAATGATGATTAACAAGTTTAGGGTTCTTTGAGTTAAACTTTTTATGTTCTGAAATAGACGTTTGTGAACCTGATTCTAAGTTAACCTTTTCAATTTTATTAGTCAAAACCTCAACAGGCATCATATCTTTAGATCCCAAAGTAGTATTCGTCTGTTTGGTGATGGACTTCACAGGTTTACCCGTAGAATCTGGATCACTGACCAGAGGGGTAGATACCACATGATCCTTTACAGGGTTGTCATTTATTGGTCTACATTTGGTATTCAAAAGGATACCATGTGGTGGCGGTACTACTTTATAACCCAAACCTTCCGCACCATTTCATTCTTTCAGTAAGTTTTGAACTATGTGTTAAGAACTTGCCAAGCTATGCAGTTTTTGTTTCAATGATTCAACTTCGACTTCCAAAACTGCTTTTTGCTTCTTTGTTTCTTCCAAATAATTTAAATAGAACTTAATATCATTTGATTGATTAAGAGCAACAACTTCGGTTTCCCTCAATTGTTTCCCCAGATGTTCTATCTTTTCTTTGAAACTGCACTCATTTTGTTTTAGCATACGATTTGCTTCAGTGCAGAGTTGCAAATCATTTACCATATTATCATTGTGTTCTAATAACCTAGCAAATTTTAAATCAATGCTTTCTCTGAATTTGTCACATTCAGAACAAGCATGTTTATCAAATAACTCATCTTTAGAATTACCTATGAAGTACCAGATGAATCAGCCATCAGTGCAGTGTCAGACTCTTCAGCAACTGAATGTTCTGTGTTTGCTGCACTAAGCTCTTCTTCCATTAAGTGATCAACTACATCCATAGCTTCTTCAACATCTGAACATGAATGCTTAGCTACTGTGTCTCCCTCACTTGCAGACCCATCATCCAAGGTGTCGACAAAAACAACATTAGATTCACCCTCGGATACGAATCGAAAGGACCAGTCTTGCCCTTCATCACCTTGAGCAACCAAAGCTTTAGAGTCTTTACTTGCTATTGATGCCCCAATCTTATCCTTTCCCTGATGATTGAAAGAGGGAAATGGATTTCCAATTCCTGTCTTCTTGGGCTTAACACACTCACGCTTGAAGTGCCCTTTCTCACCACAGTTGAAGCACGTGACCTTGGTTTTGTCAAATCCAAATGTAGTATCTTTAGTTGCCACCAAGTTTTGTCCCGTCTTCCTCACGAACTTCTTTGCTCTTCTCACAGCATAGCCAAAGCCCACATGATATCCATGCGCTGTAACTTAGTTTCATCAACTTGCTCATAATCTTCATCAGTAAGGTGACAGTTACCAATCTTTTCCGTAACCAGACCATCATAAGATTGGACAACTGCAGTTAGAAGGTCCGTATGCTCTTTCACTACTTCCACAGTAACATTCCCAAGATTCTCAGTCTTTAACTTCGTAGCATTTGCTCAGGAACTAAGTTGTGAGTTCTAGATGGCCCGGATGTGTCGATACCTGATGGGTTGCACGGAGAAGGAGCATAGGAGTTAGATACAAAAGCAGTTTGTAAAGGTGCACCTGACGTAGTAGGAGTTAGAACTGAGTTGTATAAAGCAGGATTCTGAGCGTAGGATCCTTTCTTTGACTTGTACTTCTGACGCAGTTCTTCCTTTCTGAGCTTTAAAATGAAGTTATTTATATCCAAGGTAGCAAGAGTATCATTTTGTCTAAATTGGACACAAATGGATCCCATTTGTTTGGTAACCCATCAGCAAAGCTAGAGACTTTGTCTTCCATGGATGTAACCACACCATGAGTGTGTAGCTCACTCATAAGATGATAGAATCTCTCGATGATATCATCTAAGCTCTCCTTTCCAATTGGTGAGAAATTATCGAATTCCTTTTTAAGAGCTTTTGCCTTGAGTGCCTTCAGAGTTGCATTGCCTTCGTATCTCTTTTCCAAGGCTTCCCATAACGTTTTAGACTGCTTGTTCTCAGAAAACTGATGAAATATATCTTTAGGTATTGACTGAGTCAAGAAAGGCATATGCTTTCTTTTTAGCATTATGCATAGTCTTCTTCGCGTCACTCATTCCTCCCAATGTAAGCTTTACCCCATTAGCACTGACTGGTACCACATAACCAGTCTCAATAGACGTCCACAGATTTGGGTCAACTCCAGTCAGGTACATTTTAAATCATTGTTTCCATTGTGGGTATTCATCCAACATTAACAGTCCAGAAGTAGAAGATTCTGGATGTGTGAATCCTTTCCAACAGTAAAAGCAGAGAACTGATCTTCCATTTCTTTAAACATGGTGAACTAAGAACAGGACAGATTGACCTATGCGATTGGACAGGCTGTCTGGTTCAACCGTGCGATTGAAGGATGCGAATGGCTTCAATCGTATGATTGGATTCAGTCATGCGATTGAACTAGGCGAATGAGATCAAAAGAATGGAAAACTTCAACCATGCGAATGAACTATGAGAATGAGTTCAGTCGTGCAATTGAACTATGCGAATGGAGTTCAGTCGTCCGATTGGGCCAATCGTGCGACTGAAGTTGCTGCTACGGGAAAAAATTGAAATTTTTAACGCGTGACTAAAAATTACGAATTTTCAAGAACCCTAATCTGTCGTATGGGAACAAGTCGAAACTTTTGACACAGAAACTCGACAAAACCAAGTTTTGAGGCGAAAAAGTGTATCTTTTGAATAAAACGTTAGGTTTGACACCAAAACCAATTGAATCCATGCAAAATCATGAGCCTATGCTCTGATACCACTTGTTAGGACCAATTTAGTACGTAGTACTAACGGATTCTGGGTGATACCGAATCAAATAGTATGAAATCCTATTTGATTGGTGAACCAATCAGTGAGAATGAATATCAAGATCAATCCAACAATGAAACAAATGTTAAGAAAGAATGAGATCATAAACGAACTATGAACTTGGATTGATGACTTGGTACGCTCTAGACGGCTAGGGTACGTAGGTATTCGAAGTGTTTTGTTTTTCCACGAATTACGTGGTATTTATAGGTTTTCTGTCTTCATTCATATGACTGAACCATAAGCATGGTTCAGTCGTGCGACTGAATCATGTGATTGACTTATACGCACGACTGAAGGTTCAGATGTGTGACTGACTCAATCTTATGTCTCAGTCATGCGACTGACTCAATCTTATATCTCAGTCATGCGACTGATCCAGTCTTCTAGTTCAGTCGTGCGACTAGTCCATAAGCATGATATATTCATGTGTATGGTCTATTAGCATGGTCCATTAGCATGAACTGAAAGGATCTAAGCATCTAGTTTGATCCATTAGATTGGATTTGCAGCGGAATAGCGTACGAATTAGAACAAATTATAGCAAGAACACCCAAGATGTATCAATGAAACAGTATGGTTATAGAGAGAGAGAGAATTTCTGCCAAAAGGTATATTTTCATTCAGCACACGCTTCGGCCATTTACAATTAGGTCATCTTTCCTTTTATAGGAAAGATGACGTCAGATAATGTCACTTGACAATGACATCTAACCGTTATTACAACAAACTACTGAAAGTAGACTAAACTACTGAAGATGTCTAACAGCTGACATCTTCTTACAAAAGACAAGTGTAAACTATTACAACTACTGAAAAGAAATTACTGAAACTACAACGTCAGAAGAACATGCTCTTCAAACGTTTTACAAAGTACTGAAACATAAAAGAAAACTACTGATAAGAAACTACTGAAAGGAAACAACTGAAAGGAAACTACTGAAAAGGAAAACCATCACAACAACTGAAGAATACTACTTCAGCTGTTGTGACAACTTCTGAAGTCTGCAGTACTTGAACTTCAGCTATTGTCATTAGCTGATGTCTTCAGCAGATGTCTTTAGTTGTTGTCTTCAGTCTTTGTACTTCAGCTGATGTCTTCAGTCTTTGTACATCAGCTGATGTCTTCAGTTGCTGTACTTCAGCTGATGTCTTCAGTCTTTGTACATCAGCTAATATCTTTAGTCTTTGTACTTTAGATGATGAAGTCTTCAGTTGTTGTCATCATCAGCTGATGAAGTCTTTGTTGGGTTTGTTGGACCTTTATCAAACTAGTTTAACCATTTAAACTAAGAAAACGCAGCGGATAAATACCTTAATATGTTCATTTGTAATCTGAAAATTAAGGTTCATTTCATAACATTAACAAACCCAAGAACATAAGGATCATTCATATGTGTTTGAACTAGCTATCAACAACAAATAACAACCGAAACATGACATACAAACTACC
>BJCO01757777.1:0-12518 GCA_018326465.1 Flaveria floridana | reverse complement strand
TTCGCAGAACTCTTCTCTCTCTATGTTTATGCTTTTAATTGCAATATCTTTACGTTCTTGATATAATTGCTAATTAATGTGCTAAATCCGCTGCAAACATAATCTAATTGATCAACACGAGAGGCTGAGATCCTGTCAAAAACATAGGGTCTAGAAACTCACCTTAGCTACTTTCAAGTCTCAACTCTCTGACTTGAACATTCCAAAGAATTTGAACACGTAGATTTGTCTAAAACACACAAAACCGAGCACACATACAGATAAGAACATATATTCTCGGTTTAATAGTCACAACACAAACCAAACCGAGCTAATTATGCAAATTTATTTACCAAGACTCTCTAGAACCGAAGAATAATCTGCTTTCTCTCTCTAAACGTTCGAAGCAGTTAGTGTGCAAAAAGTGTGGACGGCCATGCCACCTTTTAAACAAAATCAAAATATTATTTTGTCCTATTTACACTTTTACCCCTCTTCTTGTGCTTCTTTTCTTCTTCTTGCAAAATATCTTTCTTTTCTCTTTTTCTTATTTCTTTGCTTTTATTTCAATTGACTAAAATTTCTGGGTGTTACAAGTCCACCCCCTTAAAGAGGTTTTATCCCCAAAACTCGTCATTCTTCGAATAACTGTGGGTAATGCTGTCTCATCTCTTCTTCAGTCTCCCACGTAGACTTTGAACCCTTTCTGTGTTTCCATTGCACACGTACTAGTGGAACCACTTTATTCCTCAGCCTCTTCTCTTTTTGATCAACGATCGCCACTGGATACTCTATGTAATTGAGCCATTCATTCACTTCAATATCATCCAGTGGTACAATCATATATTCATCTGCTAAGCACTTTCTCAGATGAGATAAATTGAATGTGGGATGAATTTGACTTAACTCATCTGGCAAATCTAACCGATAGGCCACCTCTCCTACTCGTGGGATGATTCGGAAAGGCCCTATGTTCCTCGGGCTTAGCTTGCCCCTCTTCTGGAATCAAATGATTCCTTTCCAAGGTGAGACCTTCAACATAACTCGATCGTCCACCTTGAATTCGACCGGTCTACGCCTCTTGTCGGCGTACGACTTTTGTCTATCTTTTGTCGCTTTCATGAAGGCTTTGATCTTCTCTAACTTTTCAGTTGTAGCCTCGCTCACCTCAAGGCTTCCCAGCTCTTTCTGTCCAATTTCACCCCAACATACGGGCATCCTATACCTTCTACCGTATAACATCTCGTATGGTGGCATGCCAATGCTGACATGATGACTGTTGTTATATAAGAATTCTGCTAACGGTAGGTGATCATACTAACTTCCTCCAAAATCGATCACACACGCTCAAAGCATATCCTCAAGAGTCTGGATCGTCCTCTCAGACTGAACATCTATCTGAAGATGATAAGTCGTGCTAATGTGCAGCCTCGTCCCCATCGCATCATGAAATCTCTTCCAAAATTTTGATGTGAATCGGGTGTCATGATCTGACATGACAGACAACAGCACACCATGATGACCTACAATCTCTTTAATTAATAGATCCGCCAATCTTTCAGAAGAATACGTCTCGCGGATCGGTAGGAAGTGAGCGCTCTCCGTCAATCGATCAACAATCACCCATATGGTATCGCACCCCCTCACCGTACGAGGTATCTTAGTAATAAAATCCATGGTGATGTGCTCATACTTCCACTCGGGTATATCAAACGGTTGGATCTTCCCGTATGGCTTCTGATGTTTTGCCTTCACTTGCAAACAAGTAACACATTTGCTTACGTATTCTACTACATCACGCTTCATTCCCGGCCACCAGTAATCTTTCTTCATGTCCTGATACATCTTTGTGGCACCGGGATGGATCGAGTACCGAATTTTATGAGCTTCATCCATAATCCGCCCCCGTAGGTCTCCGTAACGAGGGATCCATATCCGTCCCTTTCAGGTCTTAACACGTAGAGTGTTTTCACCCAATTCTGTAACTAGACCCTTCATTCTTTCAAAGTTAAGGTGATCTTCTTTCAACGCCTTATCTTGTAATCCTTTCACTTGAATAATCACATCAGTGGTCACAACCAGCTGATAAGCTTTCACCCGAATCAGATCAGATCTCTCCTTTTGACTAAGGGCATCGGGCATGATGTTGGCCTTACTTGGATGGTAATGAATCACACAGTCATAATCCTTGATGAGCTCTGACCACCTCCTCTGTCTTATGTTGAGATCCTTTTGCTCAAAGGAATACTTTAAGCTCTTGTGATCCGTGAAGATCGTGCACTTAATCCCGTACTTGTAGCGCCTCCAAATTTTCAACCGAAGACCACTGCTGCTAACTCCAAATCATCGGTGGGGTAGTTGACTTCGTGGGTTTTCAACTGTCAGGGTACCCTTCCACGTTGCATTAACACGCAACCTAGCCCCAAATAGGAAGTATCCGAATATACCATTAAGTCTTCACTCCCTTCGGGTAACGTCAAAACAGGAGCTTGAGTTAATCTTGTCTTTAACTCCTCAAAAGCATCCACCTATTTCCGACCCCATTCAAACTTCACATCCTTGCGAGTCAACTTGGTCAAAGGTGAGGCTATCATGGAAAAGTATTGGATGAACCTCATGTAATAAGCCACCAAGCCCAAGAAACTACGGATCTCGGATGGCGTCTTCGGAGACTTCCATTGCATCACTGCCTCAACCTTTTCCAGGTCCACTATAATTCCTTCAGCATTAACAACATGACCCAAAAATTGCACTTCACGCAACCAAAAAGCACACTTAGAGAATTTAGCATATAACTTCTAAGTGTTTCCAATACTTCGCGTATGTGGCCAGCATGTTCTTCCTCACTTCGTGAATAAATCAGGATGATCATCAATAAACACAATCACTGATTTATCTAACATTTGCCAACACACTTAGTTCATCAAATCCATAAAGGCAGCTGGCACGTTAGTGAGACAAAAAGACATGACGAGAAATTCGTAGTGTCTATAATGCGTGCGAAAAGCTGTCTTAGGAATGTCCCGCTCCTTCACCTTCAGCTGATGCTAGCCAGATTGAAGATCTATCCTCGAGAACCAACTAGCACCTTGGAGTTAGTCAAACAAGTCATCAATCCTCGGTAGCCGATACCGATTCTTCACCATCAGCTGATTAAGCTCTCAGTAGTCAATGCACATTCGTATTCTACTATGCTTCTTCTTCACAAACAATATCGGAGCACCCCAAGGAGAGATGCTTGGTCAAATGAATCCTTTATCCATCAACTCCTGCAGTTGATCCATTAGTTCCTTCATCTTGGTAGGAGCTAATCGATACGGTTCTTTGGCAACGGGTTGAGCACCGGGTATCAAATCAATCTGAAACTTGATCTCACGATCCGGTGGCACACCTGGTAAGTCTTTTGGAAACATGTTCGGAAAGTCACATACCACTGGCACATCAGAACATTGTGGTACCGACACATCCACATCTTTCACGTAGGCTAGGTTGGCACTGTATCCTAATCTCATGTACTTCCCTGCCACCACCATCGAAATCACCTTCGGAACTGTAGTAACGCGATCGCCGTCAATCATCACTGAACTTCCATCGGGTGCAACTAATCGAATCATCTTCTTACAGCACATGATGTTTGCCTTATAGGTTGCTAACCAGTCCATCTACATCAAATCCACCTAGGGGCATCAAATGTAACTTAGCAGAAAACCTATGACCTTCTAGTTCTATGACATAGTCATCTATCATCTCAGTAATTCTAGTGGACTTGCCAATAGCAGTTTCTACGTCGAATAGTTTATCAATACTTTTACTACTAACAGACAACTTAGCATAGAAAGTAGCAGAAATGAAACTCCTACTAGCACCAGAATCAAATAACACAGAGGCATAATTTTAGTTTACTAGAAACATGCCTGACACGATATCGGGATCCTCTCTTGCCTCCTCCCGCGTCATCATGAAGGCTGTAGCAGTTGCCCTCAGTCCTCCTTCTTCTGGCTTCTTCTTCGTCCCTGAACCTTCAGCCCATGGCTTCTTGCAGTCCCTACTCACATGGCCCTCCTCGCGACAGTTATAACGCCATATATCTCCATAATTCTTTGCTACATGACCGGGATTCCCGCATTTGAAGCACACATTCAAACCCCACTTACATTCACCGGCGCTCTCTCTCCCGCATTCACCACACCTCTTTATCCCTGAACTTGAGGACACCACCCTTCGGTCATCTACTTTCCCCCTTTTATTGTTTGGAATGAAACCACCACGTCCAAACCTTTTCTTGCCCCAACTCTTATCCCATCACCCGTCTTCTTCACCTCAACTACCGCCACTTCCCTCTCATCATACAACTTGTTCGCCAGGTCTACCATCGATCAAAAGGTATGCAGCTGGGCAGCGATCAAATGCCTGCGGATGTCAGCTGGCAATCCTTGGATCTTCCTTGACGTCGGCGTCACCTTATCCGGCACCAACCTTGCCATCTCATTAAATTTGGTGGTGTATTACTGGTGTATCATGGTTTAGCTATTGGAACACCCTCTCTATCTTGCCATGTTCTTGGTAAGGACAGATTTCCTCGATCACCAGCTTCTTCAACTCTAGCCACCTCATCCTTCCAATGGCTTTGCTACCCTCGGCCAAGACAATGTTCTCCCACCAGCATAAGGCCATGTCCACAAATGAGTGGATAGCTAACTTCACCTTCTGATATTCTCGGCACTCGCTGATATCAAGTACCACCTCCATCTCCCTCACCCATCGGTGAGCAACAGCAGCAGTGCCATCCCATCAAATGTTGGGGGCTTGCATCTCTAAAATGGCCCATAGTGACAACTACGTGCAGTTTCCTGCACCGCTTCTTCCTCCTCATCCTCACTCAAGACAATTGTCTCGGTCTCTGATCGATCCCTCTCTTCCCTTCCTGTGGTCCTTCTCCTCTCTTTCTTCTCGTCTCCCTTACAGCCTTGATAACTTTAATCACTACAGACAACAGAATCGTCTGCATGACTTGATGCACCTCCTCTACTATTGCCTCTTTTACCAAGGCCCTTAGATTCACACTCTCATCACCACCTTTCTGGTGATGCATCTCGGGCTCTTCACGGGCCCTCTCAGTAGTCTTAGTATTGTTCCTAGTGACACGTGGTTCAGCACCACATCCTCCCTGTACTCCACCCGTAGATGCCTTAGATGATCTACCTCCACCCATTCTCTAATCACTATAAGAGTCAAACACTAACACGGTCATTCAAGGAATAACTCAGTTTATGTTAAGTATAGTAAGTCCTAAATTACAGTGGCCAGTTACGATTAGGCACTTACTTTACTCTTCGTACCCCAAGCATTTCCTATCCTGACTACATCAGTACCTAAATCTACTATAAGCACATAATCAAATAGCACACGCATATGACTCCAAGTAATTTCGAAAAGAAATACATGATGGCACGTAGCTACTCGGGCTGGCATCCCTTTCCTTTAGTCCCATTCTCAGTTTAAGATTAGGTTTTGAAAATATTTACCTAATTCACTTAAACTTTGGCTCTCATACCCACTTGTAACGCCCCGTTCCCGGGTACCTCATAGTTGGTCATTCATAACACTAAACATACATATTATTATACATTTTATAAAACATTACAGCGGAAGTCATTGACAAAAAAAACCCATTAATTTTATTAATAATTACTGTTGTTATGGAATACAACGTTGTTAAACTACAAAAGACAACATCCTTTGAATGCATTACAAAACAAAAATAATAATATGCGTGAACGGATGCCAGTCTCGCCCCGTCAAGTAGCCTCCCTATGTGCCATCCTCAGCAACCATTACCTACCAACTAAAAATGCATAAAAGTCAACGTTGCTAAGTGAGTTCTACTTTTTTTTATGTATTAAAATACTTCATACATTTCGTACGTGAAAATACCCTTTTTCCTTAAAATACTTTTCTTGCTTTCGCACGTGATGATTCATTATACATACAACAAAGTATAACCTTGTTCATCATTCTTTATCACACGTATTCATTCATTTCGTACTTTATCCTTTCGTTCATTTCGTACTTTATCTTTATCGTTCGTTTCGTACTTTATCATTATCGTTCGTTTCGTACTTTATTATTATCTTTTACTGATTCTTGATCCTTTCAAGCTTTTCTCCCATCATGGCCCGAAGCCACCTTTCTAGGAACAAAGCCCCATTTCTAACTGGCACAAATCCGTATCATAATTTGGCACAAAGCCTGGGTCGAACGACAAGGATCCCGTTTTCGTACTATGGGTTCAGTCACAAAGACTGATCCTGTTAGGACCATTTTCGTACGTAGTACTAACGGATTCTACGTGAGACCAGATTAAATAGTGTGGAATTCTATTTGATTGGTGATCCAATCAGTGAGAACGAACAAGCTGATCGATCTAACGATTAAGAAAACTTTAAGAACGAGTTGGAATCGATCAGGAACAAACTATGAACTTTGATGGACGAATTGGGATGCTCTGGATGGCTTGGGTATGATAGTATTCAAAAAGTTATGTTTTTCCATGAATTATGTGGTATTTATAGGTATTCACTATCCATTCGTACGACTGAACCATTAGCATGGTTCAGTCGTGCGACTTACTCATGCGTTTGACTCACACGCACGACTGAAGGTTCAGTCGTGCGACTGAGTCAACCTTATGTCTCAGTCATGCGACTGATCCAGTCACTTGGTTCAGTCGTGCGACTAGTCCATAAGTATGGTTCATTCGTGCGTATGGTCCATTAGCATGAATAACCACCTGACTAAGTTGAACACATTTCTGAATCATTTTTGACTCAAAACTATGTACAACAACCTCAAACCTATATATAAAGTTCATAAATATAAGTAATACCAATAACAATAAGAATATGATATAAACAAAGACAATTAAACATCAAAATGCATATCATATTTGATTAAGTATTTGCATTATATATGTGTAAGAAATGAAAGACATTTACATTTAAGTACATAAACTAGGAACAATGTATCAACAAACTCCCTCTTGGACCTAGTTTATCCTATTGTCTAACATTCTTCACTTGTTCTTGGAATTTCTTGTACTTCTCCTCTTTGGTGACTCAAGCGTGTATCTCAAAAGCAAAACAGAGTCGTATAACGTGTTGGAACCAAAGAGCTTGTACAATATCTTGCATGTCATAGAATAGTGGTCACTTGTACAATGTATAAACATCATCAGCAGACAAGTTAGCGAGCCACATTGGGTCAAATACCCTGATCGTCTCTATCTTAACGTTTCTATTCAAAACTATGACCGCTTCTCCCGTCCTCCAATTGTAATACCACCATTTGAAGTGTGGAGTGAAGTCCTGAGGCATCTCCCGTAAAGGGATCTTAGACATCGTGCGTGGGGGACTCCACTTCAGCACTACCTTAGGCTTTCCAGTGATAGGGTCAACTTCAGTCTTATAAATGAACCTCTTACGTTGTTGAGGTCTGAAGTTTACCCATCTGGTGTGGTATTCTTTCTTCAGTGACATCTCAAACCATCCTGACATCTTCCTCGGGTTGGCATACAAAAGATCTAAACAGGCCAACCTGTTTAGCTCAAAACCAGGGAAAGTCTTCAGATCATGTGGATATCTGAAGTACTCAATTCCCTTCTCCCATTTCACGACGTATACTTCTAGATCCTCAAAATAAGTCCAACTGATAATCTTGCCTGACACCTTCTGATGTCTCTTAACCTTGTACAATTTGGTGTAGGTGTTTGGCTTTGTAGGTTCACGTTGTGCTTTCATCTCTGTCAAACAAGCCGCCCATTCAGCCTTCTTTATATCAACATCAACATCTGTAGCTTGGGCTTTACCTTCATCCTTTTCTTTTTCCTTCTCTATCTCATCGAGTGTGCCAAAAGTATCACTGCCAAATGTTTCACCCAAGTTGGGGATAACATTACCCTCAGGGTCAGTGTACTGAGGATAGTAATCTGAAGTTACATCTTTGATCTCTATCTCATCCACACCTTGTAGCTCTTCGTCACTAACAATGTCGACTTCTGGAGCATCTTTAACAAGCTTATCTGGATTTAGTCTGAACATATCGGCGAGCTGCTCATCGGTCAAGTCATGGATGATTTCTCCTTCCTCTAGAGTGTAACTCATAGACCGTCTCACTACCCCTTGCAAATCAAGAATCATAGTGAGTTAAGTCTTGATTTGCTAAAGGGGAGCAATATCATAATCATCAATCTCTGTTGAGTTGTATCTGTTCGATTACACAACCAACAATGCATACATTAATCATTTATCAAGACATTAAACATAACTTTTCATTAATTACATTAATGTAATAAGCAGTTCAAGTACAAAAGTTTCAAATACGTAAACGTTTAAGCATTACTTTTCCTTTGATCGTGTGACTCTTCACCTAAAGGAGCCGAGGAAGAGGCTCCTTGATCTTGGTTTCTTTTGGTGCGCCTCTCCCTTGTTGATTGAGTCGAGCCTGATGCAGTTGCATCACCTGCTTGATCATCATCCTCATCATCATCACCCCTCTTATCCTTTCCACCCCCTCTGTTTTCCTCCTCATCCCCTTCTTCATCTGATTCATCATCACTTGAATCTTCATCATCATCATCTCCATCACCCTTAATCTTTATAGGCTCATCCTTTGTTCCCTTCAGCCTCGACATCATCTTCCTATTCTTCTTATCCAACTCATCAATCCGTTTGGCAGATGCACGCACTAGCTCATTTTGAGTTTGCAGGGCATTATGAGCTTGAACTAAAGCTCTCTCATGAGCTTCGTTCTTCTCAGTAAGCTGGGCAATCTACTTGCCCTGTGCTGTATTTATTGCCATCAGTTGGTTCAGCTGGTTGGCTCTCAGATCATCAGTAGCCAACAACTTCAGCACTAATCTATTTAGGCTGGCCAACTGTTCCTCTAACCTAACTATGGGTAGAGTAGAGCTCTGTGGAGGGGGGAACTATGAAGATGTGCCCGCTTGGGGAGTAGAAGGTGCACTGGTGGATGTGTTGTAGATGGGAGTAGGAGTGGGTATGGCTTGTGGAGGTGCTGTTTTGGGTATGGTGGGTGAGGTGGATGTGGATATGTGAGTGGTGGATGGTATGGTAGTGGTGGTGGCTGGGATGGAAGTGGTGATAGTGGCTATGGTGGTAGCAGTGGCTATGGTGGTGGCAGTGGCTGTGGTGGTGTCAGTGACAGTGGTGGTAGCAGTGGCTGTGGTGGTGGAAGAACTGATAAGTACAAATCTCTACCTCTTTCCCTTCTTGCTATAGGGTTGGGCCATTCATTTCCTTCATGAACCCTTGGCAATCGGGGCTCCCCTTGAGCTCATTGGCTGGTCAGGTGTGTATGAAGGATCTGTTACATCAGTGTCACCACCCTCAGAACCAGCTTGGCATCCTCCAACCGCCCCTTTCCTCTTCTCTGTAGCAACCACCCTGCTACCTACTCTCCTTGTGAGAGGCTCATCATCAGACTTATCGTCATCATCAATTAGAAAGTCCTGGTGGATGGCAGCTTGCTTAGATCCACTAGGTGCTGAAGCACCACTCTGCTAAGGTAGTGGAGGAATAGTAGACGTGTATATGGCTCATGATTGAGTTGAGCCCTCCTCTCCACCACCTTGACCATGATCTTGGTCATCATTATCATCGTCGTCGTCATCGTCTTGGATCATGACTGGCTCAACATCGGAGTCGCTATCATCATGGCGCCACTTCTTTCTGGCTGGTGCGACATAATCATTGTTGGCCAGATGACCAAACAACCTCCCGACCGGGGGCTTCATCTGCTTGCCCCAGTAAACCTTCATCCATCCTAGGGTAGTATCATCCATAACCTCTAACACTACCTCATCATCCTTATTCTTGGGAAGTGAGGGGAGCTTCTCGTCTATGATGATATGTAGGAACCTAGGGTACATACAGAAACCCTCCTTCCCCTTCTCCTCTATGTTCTCCCTCAAATACCCGAAGAACATCCTAGAAAAACTGAACGGGTGGTTCAGTTCCAGTGCAACGAATGCGTTCTGGATTTGATCACTTATCTTGTCAAATCCTCCTCTCCTTGACGCGATGCACTTGAGGATCATATGTGCCAAGTACTTGAACTGCGGGCACATGTTGCTCTTGTTAAGAACGCCGACATTGATGTCGCCGGCATACTTGATCCTCAAGATGCAACCCCTAACTGTCAGGGGATGTAGCTTGGTTGGGTAGTCTCCATCCTCTCCCAAATCTAAGACTCTCCTAAAGTCGTCTTCCCTGATGTCAATATCTAGTCCAAATGGTGCACTGTTTAGGCGCATCAACTTACACTTAGAAATTTCTAAGGCATTTCTAGGCACATGGGCAACTGTTTGGGCGCATCAACATTCACTTAGACTTTTAAGCCTATTTTTCAGGCGCATGAGTCCTATTTGGGCGCATGACTATACTTAAAATCATTCTAAGGTAAAAACTTAGGTGCATGGGCCCTGTTTGGGTGCATGAACTCCAACATATATGTTTCTAACATATTTTTCAGTCCCAAACATAATTCTTAGCATATTCTAAGCCTTAACTTAGCATGCACAACCATAAAACACTATCATAGATGCAATAAAACATACTGTTATACATACCACTTTTATAAAAACTATTTACATGCTTTTTCAGCCCTGAAAACTTTTTAAAACATGTAAAACATAGGGTCTAGAAACTCACCTTAGCTGCTTTCAAGTCTCAACTCTCCGACTTGAACTTTCCAAAGAATTCAAACACCTAGATGTGTCTAAAACACACAAAACCGAGCACACATGCACATAAGAACATATATTCTCGGTTTCTTAGTCGAAACACAAACAAAACCGAGCTAATTATGCAAAATTTACTTACCAAGATCGAGTTTAGCTGCTCTCTCAGTCTAGAACCGAAGAAGAATCTGCTTTCTCTCTCTAAATGTTCGAAGCAGTTGGTGTGCAGAAAGTGTGGGCGGCCATGCCACCTTTTAAACAAAATGATAATATTATTTTGTCATATTTATAATTTAACCCCTCTACTTGTGCTTCATTTCTTCTTCTTGCAAAATATCTTTCTTTTCTCATTTCTTTTCTTTTATTTTAATTGATTAAAATTTCCGGGTGTTACATGAAAAATCCATGCTTTTGTCAACTGTAGAATAGGGTGTTATGTCTGTAATTTTCCAACTATGTACTTTTATCCTTTTTGTAATAGATAAGGATGTTGAAAGGATCTCAGCCTCTAGTTTGATTAATTAGGTTCTATTCGCAGTGGATTTAGCATGAGAATTAAACAAATAAGCAAGAACACAAATGATTTTGCATGTAACAGTAAAATTATAGAGAGAGAGAACAATTCTGCGAAAAGGTGTTTTCATTCGGCAAGGATTACAATTAGGTCACCTCCTTTTATAGGAGAAATTACGTATGCTGATGTCACTTGATAGTGACATCAAACGGTTATTAACCAACTACTGAAAGAACACTAAACTACTGAAGAAGTCAAACAGCTAACGTCTTCTTATAAAAAGCTAAGTGTTCTAACTTATTACAAACTACTGAAGAAAAGAAACTACTGAAAGTATTACAACGACTGAAGAACAAGCTCTTCAGTCGTTTATAACTACTGAACTATAACAGCTTAAGAACAAACTCTTCAGCTGTTGTACAAACTACTGAAAAGAGAAAATACAAACTACTGAAAGAGAAAAACCATCACAACAACTGAAGACAACTTCTTCAGCTGTTATGACAAACTCTGAAGCTTCGGCACTTGGTCTTCAGACTTTGATCTTCAGATGTTTCATCAGCTGGTGACTTCAGTAGTTGTCATCAGCTGATGTCTTCAGTCTTTGTCTTCAGACTTTGTGCATCAGTTGTTGATCTTCAGTTCTTCAGTACTTCAGCTTTTGATCTTCAGCACTTGACTTCAGTACTTGGGATCTTCACCTGTTGTTCTTCAGATCTTTGATCTTCAGCTGTTGAAGTCTTCAGTCTTTGTCAAACTGCTAAGGAAGCTTTCAGCAGTTGTTATGATGTCTTGTGGGACTTAGAGGTTTTTCTGATCTGGCTCATTGGTTCTTTTGGTCCAACAATCTCACCCTGAACCAATGCAGCCAAAACCTCTAAGCAATTTATTGTCCCACTTATTAATGGTAGGAAGATTGGTCTTTTTCCTTCTTGATCAGATTAGAAGATGAACTAATTAAGCACTGGCCTGGGAAGAGGTCTTAAGAATTTGTTTGGCATAGTATGGATGGGAACTCTGTTTTGGGGAACTGGACACAGAGTTGTTGTCCCATCCATAAGACCTACTTCCCAACTATGAGCCTGCAGGATTCTCTGGTGTAGGCCTCTAAAAACTTCACTTGTTCCTCTATGGTAAGTACTTCTGCCTCACCTTCAAATAATCCTTCAGGCCCATAGAGCTCTGAGATGTATTTGGCATGTTTACCACTTTTGAGCTCCACAGTTGTTATGGCCCTATAGGCGAATTCATCTGGGTGATTACCCTCTA
>BJCO01757762.1:0-18714 GCA_018326465.1 Flaveria floridana | reverse complement strand
CAAAAAAGGCCACGAACGGTCCTCAAAGTAAGGACCACCGGGCAAACAAACGTTACATCACCACAAGCGGATACTTACACCAATTCTTCCAATCTAAAACATTCAATCTAGATCTATTTTTAAACCAAAAATAAGACGTAACTTTTATGCTTTCAAAAACTTCCGGTGCCCTGCGACGTTTTCCTTGAAAGATCCGGTCGTTGCGTTCCATCCAAATAGACCACATAGTGGTGAAGACTATGCCTCTCAAAATATACTTTGCATCTTTTGAGATCGGTTGTCGGCTGGGAAGTAACAAAACGTCATCAATATCAAAGATAATAGAGGGGCTTAACCCGCACCAAGCGTCCATTCGACCCCAAACCTCCATGGCAAACCAGCAACCCGTAAACAAATGCAAAACCGACTCGGTGTCCACCTCGCAGAGGTCACAATGCTGACTAGGAATATTAACTCCACGATGAACCAGATTCACTTTAGACGGAAGACGATTTAATGCGGCTCTCCAAACCAATATCTTACATTTCAGAGGGACCCAACCTTTCCATTTCATATTCACCCAAGTAGAATTGTGCGGCTCAGCGGCTAACAAAAGACGGACCTTTTTCACAGAGAAATTTTTTGACGAGTCGGCATTCCAAGTCCAAGTGTCATTCCCTCCCTTCCATTCTACCTCATAGATGTCTGACATGAGATTGAATAGCTCAGAAATCTCCTCGCTGGAAGTCGGCCTCGATCTCCAACCCCACTCTAAGTGTTTGACGTTATTATCAACCGTGACCCTATCCGAAACTGTAGCCCATTTTTTCTTCTCCAATCTAAATAGGTGAGGGTATGTCAAGCGAAGCAGCTCTTCTCTAATCCATGAATCCATCCAAAAACTAATAGTAGAGCCATCCCCTATGGAACCGCTGAAAAGACTACCAAGGATTCGACCGTTCCATATAGTTTTTTCACCAATTTTAAAGATTTGTTTCCAATACCCGCTTGCGGAGACCGAACACGGCAGACAAGACCAGGACCTGCTCATCCCATGACAACCAAAAATCACTTTTTTCCACAAATAATTAACCCCTACTTTAAATCGCCACGCCCATTTAAGGAGAAGTGCATCATTAACGTCTTCCAACTTAGACACCCCTAAACCTCCCAATTTCTTTGGTTTAGTAACGATGTCCCAAGCCACCCAATTAATTTTCCTTTCCGTACTACAACCCGCCCATAAGAATTTCCTCATAATCGCTTCCATACTCTCTATAACCGCCTTAGGCGCTTTATAAAGGGAAAGATAATAAATGGGAAGATTTTCAAGCACCGCTTTTACTAGAATTAAACGACCACCAATAGATAGGTGTTTCGCCTTCCAACTAGCAAGCCGGTTGTTGAGCACATCTACGACCACCTTCCAGTTTTTTATACGGGTCATCTTAGCTCCAACTTTAACTCCCAAATACTCAAACGGAAGCTCCCCACGCCTACACCTCAAGATCTCCAATACACTATTAACCTCATCCTCTTCTGTACCAACCCCAAAAAGATTGGATTTGTGAATGTTTATACGAAGACCCGAACATAAATAAAAGATTCTAAGAACACGAGCCATATTTTGAATGTTCTCTCTAGACCACTCCCCCATTATTAACGCGTCATCCGCAAAGAATAGGTGATTAATATTTGTATTGCCACACGAAAAATTAATCCCTTTGATGATTTCCACATTATTCGCTTTAACAATCAGACAAGATAAGCATTCCATAACAATAAGAAAAAGAAACGGGGAGATTGGGTCACCTTGTCGGAGGCCTTTTCCACTCTTGAATTGAAAAGTAGGAGAACCATTAACGAGCACTGAAGCATAAGCCGATTCCAGAATACCCTTGATCCATTTACACCAAACCGGTGGAAAACCCATTTGAGACATAATTGACAATAAAAAGCACCAGTTCACATTATCATATGCTTTTTCAAAGTCAATTTTCAACAAGAATGCTTTTTTCTTTCTTCTTTTAAGCCATTCCAACACTTCATTTACCACAAGAGGCCCATCCAAAATAAAACTATCCGATAGGAAGGCCGACTGAGTCTCCGAAATTAATTTACCCAACACCTTCTTAAGGCGGTTAGCAAGGATTTTGGAAACAACCTTACTAATCACCCCAATCAGCGTAATGGGTCTATAATCTTTGAGCCCCATTGGCTGTTTAACCTTTGGGATCAAAGTAATAAACGCCGAACCACACCCTTTGTTAATAATGCCCGTCTCATAGAATTCCGTCATTATCCGAAAAAAATCTTCTTCAAACAACTCCCAAAAATGTTTAATAAACCGGAAATTAAACCCGTCAGGGCCTGGAGCTTTTGTAGAGCCGCATTCGAAAACCGCATCTTTAATTTCATGGCTCGAAAACAAACCAGTCAAGAGCGAAGCATCCTGATCATCAAGCTGGCGCAAACCATCACAAGAAATGCTCGGCCTATGAACCTTTTCCTCTTTAAAATGTGCTCGAAAAAATTTCAAAATTTCTTGTTTAATAACAACCGGCTTTGATATCCATTCACCATTAATCTCCAAGCCTGGGATAGAATTTCTCGCTCTTCGGCCATTGACAAGACTATGAAAAAAACTAGTATTTTCATCGCCGAGGGTGGCCCATTTCGCCCGTGATTTTTGTCTCATATCCCGGTTTCTAAACATTTCAATTTCTTCTAAACTTTTTTTGCACTCTGTCCAAACCCATAGTTCCTCTTCATCTAGGTTTTTTTGTTCCATCAGTAGCTCCATTTCTTCCTGTTCTATTTTTAATCGGTTAACACCCTCATTTTCCTTCGACCGAACGTCATGAATCCACGATTTTAATCTCGCACGAATGGCAGCCAACTTGTTAACGAAATTCATGTCAGCCGGTCCGTTATTCTCCCAACCAAGTAAAGCACTCTTAACAATTTCTTGGCACCCGGGTCTATCCAACCAAGAATCAAACCACCGAAATGGTTTGGGCCCAAAATTAGTATCAATCAAAGATAAGCAAACTCGAGCATGATCAGAATGCTCCCTTTTCAAAGCTCTAACGCAAGCATTCGGCCATTTATTAAAGATATTATCGCAGACGAGAATCCTGTCAATTCTACTCAACTTGCAAACACCGCACCGATTTGCCATGTAGGTAAATTTCAAACCTTTCAGGTCGTATTCACGAAGACCCGCCTCGTCAATAAATTCATTGAAGTCTCTAGCACAAGCTGAATCAAATAGCGAATTTTTTCTTTCCCCCGGGTCTCTAACAGCATTAAAATCCCCGAAAACAATCCACCACCCTTGACCCCTATGAATCGCTAGAATAATTTTATCCCACAAATCCTTTTTCTCCCTATTAACTTGAGGAGCATAAACGTTTAAAACATTCAACCTAGTCTTGCCATCCGATAGAAGACCAGAAACTAGCAAGAAATTTTTATCCTTCGAAACCAAATCTTTCTTAAAAAATTTCGGATCCCACACACTTAGAATCCCACCAGAATTTCCAATAGAGTCCACCTTTTCAAACTCATAACCCGAACCACCCCAAACTTTAGTAACCAGACTATCATCAATCTGAGCAGACATAGTCTCTTGAATTCCAATAAACGAAACCCCCAAATCTGACTTCAACCTACTAATCCAACTCGGTTTATTCACAGTACCCAAACCCCTAACGTTAATAGATAAACAATTCATTTAATACCTGGTTGTAAGCCTTCTTCATTAATCGACTGCGTGATGAGTTCGTCTTGCATATCTAGGTTAACACCCAACTTGTCTCCCACTGATTTTGTAGCCAGAACTTCATTTTGTTGCAAAGTTTTGACCACCTCATTGTTACCTTCAACAACTGCCGCATCATGATGACAATGCTCACCCTCCATACTATCCAATAATTGCTCAAAGGGTTGTACAGGAGTTGATGAATACCGTTCAGTATTCACACATCCAGGGGAATCACTAACATTTGTACCAATATTCTGGGCCGCTTTGGGTTCAGGTACCCGATTTTGAGCCAAAGTCTCCTGGGTGTCCATTGGGTCGATAAGAGGAGCAAGGTCAAACGGATCACTTCTAGAAACCTTGGGCCTATTTTTCTTCTTTTGTGGGCCTGATGAATGACCTGATCCACTGCCAGATCTCTTAAAGAGGATAATTTTTTTTTTTTTTGAAAGGTTACAAACAAACCCCCTACTCTTTTTTCTAAGGGTGCATGCAGTCCCTTCTCCTAATAATTCTCCTTTCTTCATGGATTTGCCATTCAAACCTCCTTTGACCACCGGACTTTTCTCAGTATCATTACTACCATTAATGGGAGTTTCCAAGCAATTCTCCTCCACATTAATACTTGCCATACATGCCTCCCCGTTGACTGAACTAACTTTTTCCGGCGTGGGATCCGGTGAAGCCATCACGTCCATCGGAATTGTATCAGACTTTGCATCCATCGTCGAACCTACGTTACTACCCACATCCACAAAATCCGGCATCCAGTTTCCTTGCTCCTCCAAAACCCAAATTCTATATTTCCTGTTATTCCAATTAAGAGTAACCTCTTCAGAGATCCTAGTACCATCCCCACGTAAGACACCAACGTATTCGAAAGACAAATCCTTATCCTTTTCGGTGATATTTGCTTTGTGAACAACTGGACCAAACATGCCACCAATCGTATCGAACACTGCATTGGAACATAGATGCAATGGGACGCCCTTAACGTTTAACCAAGCAATCCTCTCAAACCCATAGGATTGTCCTTCCCAGATGGACACGGAAGAAAACCGATCTTTCATATGAATTGCCGCTTCATAAACCATAGTAGCCGTCTCTTTATCATCGAAGGATACCAACACTTCCAATCCACCAAGATACTGGACAAACCCCAAATCAGGACAGATCTTGTTTAAAGTAACATAAATCTCTTTCAACGCATCCACATTCACCATCTTTGCAATAATAGCTTTACCGTATAAACTAGAGAAAGCCTGGATATTACTGTCAATGGATACTGATCTTCCTACTAGAAGATCTCTGAACGACTTTGAACCTGAGACGAATGAGTCTAAGTTGACTCTATTATTACCCTCACACTGTTTTTTATTATCATTATAAGTATCATAAGGTTGCCTCTCACCATTTTTTGTGTATATATTATTATCATTAGTAGATTTATATTGGAATCTCTCTCTTTGATCATCAATCTCTCCTTCCTCTAAAACAAATCGGGCGATATTAAACCAAAGCTTATTGTCGCCAATCCGAATCCCACGAAGGTTATTCAATAAATCAGAACTATGTTTCACGTCTAACATAGAGATAAAACCAAATCGATTGCCGTTCTTATCACGTTTTCTGGCGATATAAATATCATATATCTGGCCGAATGGCCTTACCTGTGTTGCCAAATCATTCCCACTGCAACCTTCTGGTAGATTCGCTACGAATAATTTAGTAATACGACCTTTGTCGGAGATTGGTTTTTTCCGCCGCCGGGAGTCCATGCGAGAGTTTACAATGTGGACTATATGTTTGAGTTATGGTTTCTTAAACTTATTTCACTTATGCGAGATTTATGGACTATATGTTTGAGTTTACAATGTGGACTATATGCGAGAGTTATGGACTTATTATTTATATGTTATCTTGTCATATTCCAGTATTCAAGTTGATAATTACTTTATTGAATATATTCTTTTTACGGGTACCAAATTTAATAGTTTGATTAAGTTTATATTTTATCATTTTTTAAGTCAACGAGGTATTTAATTTAATAGCTCAATTACATTTACAATAACTAAACTATGTATTTATCTATATAAAAGACAAACACTAAGGGGTTGTTTGGTTGGGTCTGACCGACCCCGGTCAGAAGTTCACGTCTGACTCGGTCAGACGTGGCTTGTTTGGTGGTTCACGACGGAGTCTCGCAGTCGTGGCCGGATCTAGGTTTGTCGGCTTGTTTGGTGGTTCACGACGGAGGTCGTCGTGGCCGGATGTCGCAGTTGTGGCCGGATCTCGCAGTTGTGGTTCACGACGGAGGTCGTCGTGGTGGTTCAGTCAGCTTGTTTGGTGGTTCACGGTGGAGGGAGCCGAAGGTGGTGGTGGAGAAAAGGGTTAGAGCAGTTGAGAAAAGGGTTAGAGCAGTGGAGAAAAGGGTTGACAGATAGTGACGGAAATTATCGTATGTGGAGGTCCACAAGAGAAAAGAGAACCAAAAAAGTATTTTGATTGTGACATGTGGTCATAACAAATATATTATTAAATAATTTTAACAAAGCTTGCTGTGATAAGGCTTTTGCCCAAGAAATAGTACATATTTGGTATAAAATGGTTGAGTAGTGGGTGGTTAATGGGTGGTAGTGGGCGGTGGAGAAGAGGGTGTAACCAAACACACTTATTTAATCAGACCTCTTACTGATTCAGACCACTTACTAGTTCAGATCCTCTTATTCATTTAGAACTTATTCAATCAGATTTTGTCAAAAAGCCCCTAAATATATTTGGAAAAAACGCTGAGGAGTCTAAGTAAAAGGGTGATACTATATGAAAATATTAAACTTATTTAAAACATATTAGAACTAGTCATGTATAACATAAATTTCTTTCCGGCCGGTGGGTTTGTCACAGAGGACCAATATAATGGAAATGACACTATAATACTTCAATTTCAAATATGTTAAAACTACGTTATACCCCGTGTATTACACGGGTTACATAAATAAATATTTACATATTACGTATGACATATTCCATAATTTTTAAAAACAAATTACAAAACCATTATGTAGTTATTTTTTCAAAATGTTTTATAAAAAGAATGAAAGAAAACAGTTTGTGAAAATAATAATAGAAATCTTATTATTTAATAGGATAGAAAGGTGATAAGAAAAAAATATAAAATAAAAAAAAGAATTTTGTATAATTAATAGGAGAGAGAAACGTAAAAAAGGTGCAATGAATACGAGAGTGACACGTGTCCTATGTGTTTTTTATTTATTAGTATAGCAATGTCAATACAATATTAATTAAATCTTGAAATTCAAACAATTTTTATGAGGTAGCATCAACTAAAGATAGACTTTGAGATAATTTCGACCTAGTTGACCCTTGTCTTCTTTTAAAAGTTATATTGAAACAAGTAATGTGCTAATTGTGATTACAAAAAAAATTGAGACTACAATAGTAATCTGAATTTTCGAATACAAACAATTTAAGAGGTCATGTGCATTAAAAAAAGAACTTCAACAGCTTTTAAGCCATTCAACCCATTCACCTTTAGTAACATATTTTTTATGACCTGTTTCACATAAACAACCCAAATTGACTCATCCATAAGTAAATGCACACAAAAATTGCAGGGCTAAGGATAATGTGCGAAGAGTTCATAAGATATCTACAGTGAATCTCATGCATACTGCTCTTTAAATTGTTCTTCTTTCTCTTCATATCTAGACAGTACTGCAACAACATGAACCTGGTCACTCAAAAAATAAGAAGTCATAATATAAGATGAACATGATATCATGTCTTTAAAGGATTAAAAAATACAATAGATGTGATACTTTTAGGTTCTTACATTAAAAAGTTCACTCAGTGGGGTGTGTTTGTGGGCTTCTGGCTTGGGAACACAACATCCAAAATATATACCAAATAACATATTATGACAAATAGTATGGTTAGGTTACCTTGTATGGCAGCAGGACAAAAAAGCACAATGTATATATATGCATGTTCACAAAAGAAGATACCTTCTGGATATCTTGCCTTAAAACAGGCTCTAGATTTTCACGAGGTGTCAGCAACGAAATTAAAGATTCAAAATCTAATCCACATCAGACTATGTTACCCTAACACAATGTACAAGAGAAAGAACTTACCATCATTTTATCACGTATGACAAACATTAAAGTTGTTTTGCGTGTACTAAATAACCGTAACATAACCCGAGAAACATTAACAATATGATTAACAAACCGATTATGAGAAATGGATAAAATATAGATACAGAAAAGGTACCTGGATTACGGTTTTTAGAAGAGGTTTATTTGCAGTCTGCTCACGCCCAATATCATGACACCACCTGTGTAACATTCATTTATTAGAAATACAGCTTGCTTTTACATGGCCTAATTGCATTAAAATGTAGCATGAATTCATAATTTTCCTCATTCTATCCAGCTTACTTTACTTTTTACTATTGCTTGCAACTTATTTAAAATTTTCATGCAAATGTATGTAACATTGGCACATTGAATGATAAAAAGTAGGAAAGTAGGTTGCATTTTAGTGTAATGACTCTACATGCAACGACAAGAATAATTGAAGTATGCTACATAAAATGGTAAAAAGTAAAACATGTATAGAAGGAAATAAAGGTGAAATTATGTAGCATGTTGGTGCAATTAATCCTAAAAGGTTCAGATTGGAAACAAATTATCTGGAGCTACCAGCAAGCTTACATGTTTATAAGCACTATATCTGAAACAGCAAGTGCAAAAAGTGCGCTTTGTTTCTCGAATGCAGTATCATCCTGAAAAAGTTGTAAAATCTTATTAAATAATATTAAACAACGTGATAACTATAAAACCAAATAAAAATTTTATAATAATTAACCTGGCCTCGCTCCCTTCCATCAGTACCCTCAAGATCTATTACAATGGTGCACGGCTCAATACCAGCACACCTTGCTATCTAGATACCTTTGGTAATCTGAGACCTGATAATAAGATATAACATTTAAGAAAAGTGCAGGCTAAGAAAACACAATAGAAAGATCTAATATTCTAATCAAAACATGCCTTCCCCTGTAAGCATCCATCTCCATAAAGTTGGTATGAAAAAGATGATTCAGTAGTGTACTCTTCCCTGTAAGAAACAGATTAATGTCTATACTTGCACACTACCACCATGCAGGCAGGATAAAAAATTTTACTATTTGTGTGTAATTGTAAAGATAGTGAAGTAATTTCAGTAAAGATTGATTATTTTATGTGACATCGAACACAAAAAAGTTTGCATTCGGATAGCTTAAAGGAGACATACCGCGGCTTTGTGGACCCATGATAGCAACAATGGCATAAGAAAGTCCACACTCTCCCAATTTGACTTGCTTGATAAAATTATCAAGTCCAACGGCATTGAAAGTACCATCCCCGTCTATGAGGTGGGTCAAGCAAAACTCGGCTTCTTTGTCTGAAATAAGATACCACTTGCATAATTACAGATAAGTACAAACATAGTATGAAGAAACTCAAGTGAATTGAAACCAAAGGGAGACCTTAACCAGTCTCACTAAGAGTTGAAAGAACACCCAAAACCAAATTCGTTAATTTATTTAAGTCTTCATGATTATTAACTTTCAACAATTTTATTACATGAATGGGGATGTTTCTTAGTTGTTAGACAGTAACGGAAAGTTTAAATTCTGAAAAATCACTATAACTTGTAAGCTAACTTTATAACCTATTTTGAGTTAAGGGATTGGAAACTCACTAAAAAGATCAGTTAAAGTAAAATCACCATGAAAAATGATTAGATGAAACAGGTGGATGATTATGAGGAAAAGAAATGACAAGCACTTAATTAACACAATCACCAAACGATTTAAGATGAAATCGAACAACAATTAAAACAATACTAAACAAACAACAGTAAGAAAATGAAGAAGAAGAGAATAAAAATTGGTTTTGACTATCAACAACTTAGAACATATTAACTGCATATTAAATCATTCATAAGGTTCTTGAATGATTAAAGACAAAGTGTAAATAACATCAAATAACACTAATAAGAAAAGCATAGGTGATTTAATAATATAAATCAGTCCCCAATTTAGATATACTTGTAAGAAAGTAATAACAGAAACATAATTCCAAAAATAAGTATAAACTTTATAAAATAAATACATCCACAAACAACAGATTTATTAAAACCCTAGTACTGTTTAACGACACAATAAAATAAAATCAAGGAAAAAACAATATGCCCTAACAGATGATAGGATCAACCAAATCATTCACCAAAAGGAAATCAAATACCAACCATCGTTAACAAAAAGAATATTAATAAGATTGAAGAACAAAGCTGCCATATTTACGAAATCATTTACCAAAACGAAATCAAATAGCAACAATCAGTTACGAAAACAATACTAATCATTGTGAAGATGAAGAAGGTTACAATATAAAACATCAATTAATCTAGAGAAGAAAAACAAACTTACAGATCGATTCAGTGATCTAGAACACCGGTGATACGTAAGAAAATAAGATCTACAAACGATGGAGGATGATGAAAGAGATAGACAACGTTTAGCAAAGAGATGCCTTCAAAACAGAAGCGGTGGTGGAAGAAGATAATATGCAAATTAGGGTTGGGCGAGATGAATGTGAAAAGGGAAGGGAGGACGTGGTTTATTTCTGGAAGACCTGAATTCACAACATAACTCGGAAAAGATCCGCGTCAAAATATGAACGGGAAATCAATAAAAGTGATTGATAGGCTGACACGTGGCTGAAACATGGGTTAAGAAATTGACACGTGGCACCAAAACCTTGGTTTATTAGATAGGATAGATAAGTCATTGTATCAAACAAGGATAATATGACAACAATATTAGAAATAGATATAAAGAGAGAGATGTTATTATTATTCATAAGTGTATGATACAATAAGTTATATACAAAAAAGGACTGGTAAACCAACTCGACCTGGTAGCTAAACTAGTTTCCTTCCAAAGGGGTTCTAACCCATTGGTTTAAGATCAGTTCTTAACCCTATTTAGTGAAACCGGTTTCAAAACCTAAGTAAAACCTGACCAAACCGGCTTTAGCATGGTTTTAGACTTATTTAAACCCGTTCCTTCCACTCACCCAAACTGCTTCAACTCGAATCGGTTCTAAGAAATGGTTATGACTTTTGTTGATCCAACCAATACCGGATTCAAAAATAGATTCTGATCGGTGTCAACCCGATCTGTAACTCTTTGTGCTACTTATGGAAAATTGAGCAGCTTGTATGTAGATTGAGCTTTAGGTATGGGCTCAACAAATAATCCCACACCATTAAGAAGACTCCAGTGTCATCTCTATCAAGGCCCAAGGGGATAGGGTTGTTAACCGACGCCAAATGTTAATTTCTCATATCAATGTTAGAAACTTCATGGATGACAAATTTTGACACGGACCTGTTAGCATGACACGAAGTTAACAGGTTTAATGTTTGAGCTTAACAGGTTTTGTGTTTGAGCTTAATATGTTTCGTGTTATTAACTACATGTTAAAGACACGATAAAAATCGTGTCTTAATAGATCAAACACCTGTTAACATGTTAACGCACCTGTTTAGACATGTTTATATTTTTAGCTTATTTAAATAATATATATTTATGATATATGTCATAATTTTTCGCATTCAATTTAAAAACCTTATCCTTTGCCTAATTGCTTCCATCGAATACGACTACCATGGTACCACTGATCGATTCTCTGACCTTCGCCTAAGGCCTCTTCGTACTCCATCTGTTACCTCTTTAAACAATGTTATCAGCTAAAATAGACATTTTTATAGATTTTTTTTCAAATATATCAATGATTATCATGTTAAAGATCATGTATTATTCAGGACTTTGATGGCTTCACTTAATTTTTGTTTCACTAAAAGTATGCTTTTTATCATGTCTCTTAATAGGTCTTATAGTTTAACATGTTTCTAAATAGGTTCGTGTTCGTGTCGGGAAAGGATTACATGATTAGTTATCATGTCGTTTCCGTGTCAACACTTATCGTGTTCATGTCTTATCGTGTCGTGTATAGGCTGTTATGCTAGCCCTAAGTAACTTCTGGAACAGGACAATTTTTCAGAAGTGAACATATTGTCATGGGGATTGGGGTTTACTAACGAGAGGATCCAACTAAGTGCTCTTGTTAAATGGGTCTTGTTTACGGGTTGACGGGTCAAACTTGATACAAACCTAATGTTTTACATGAACCAAAACATGACATGTATATAAAAATCATGACACACACATAAACCTGAACGCGGTGAGTGTGTTTGCATGTTTAAAAGAACATGACCCGTAAAAAAATATTTTTATTTCATTTACATATTGATGCTTCAATATTCTAAATATGCATATTATTTTATTTTATAAGAAATTATGTTCAAACTATTGTCAGTTTATTTTTAGAGTTAATTGTCATTTTCATTCCTAAGTTTTGATCTGTTTTGTCATTTCCATATAGAAGTGTTTTTTTCTTTTTTAGATACTTGACTTTTTAAAAAGTTGTTATTTTCATCCATTGTCGTTAACTTAATTATGTATATTACTAATTACTAACTTTTGCATGTATTAAGGTTTGTATCTTGTCTTTAATGGATTGTACATACTTTTGAGTTTTTTTAATCTTTATTTACTTTTACTTTTAACACAATACTTTTACAATTTAACCTTTAAAATTTTTCATTTTCAACTTTGGTCCCCTATGTTTTTCATCTTTTACAAATTGTTTGTTTCATGTTTTGGTCCAATTTTACAAGTTAACACCCCGTAAAATGCGTGTGTGCTTCAACATTTTTACGTTTATTTTTTCCTGTTTAACGGCACAATCACAACGCGTGGGTCATAGATAAATTTAGTTATTGTTTTTAATGTTTTATGTTTCACATGAATGGTTTAACATTATTATGTTTACTTTCCATTTAGTTTTATATATTTCATTTTTATTTTTTTAGCACGAGCTTTTTCTAGTGTTAATGGCCGCCAATGGTATGACATTTGTGCTACTTGACTTGGTTTTGCCCCCCTTCCCACGCGCGTGCAACGCGAGGGGTTTAATACTAGTTAACTATATTTGTCAAGTGAATTATTTAAGTCATTATACAAATGATGACTTAAATTAAATGAATTTATAATGACTTAAATGGTCATAACTTAACACACACAATTTACTATGTTAACGAAAATTGATTGTAATGGTCCATGGTGTCCCTCGGTTTTGGTTCAGTGTCCTCGAAAGTACAAACGCAATCGATATCCCAATGAAAAAGTAAAAAAGAAATAAGATGACACACGGTGATAATGAACCATGGTCAAACAATGAAGGCCAGTGACTGTGGCCAGACGATTTTCTGCGATAGTAACGAACCATGGTCCAACAAGAACAAATGAAAGAAAAAGGTTGAATCGTGTTATGAATTAACAAGACTTTTCTAGTGATTAGCATATGACAAATGTAGAATCTAAGTCAACCTTTTACTAACAACATAAATACTTTGAGTATAAGTAGTGACACAAGAGATTCTTTTAAAAATTCACTTGATAACGTTTTTTATTACAATGAGTAATAACGGAAGATAACAAGTGGACAAACAAGTTAACCTTAAAGCTATATAATTGTGAGATATTTATACTAAGAAAGCTAAAAAATTAGAACAATTTACTTTACATCTATTTTAGGTTTAGTATTACATATGTACAACACAGACAAGCAATCGACACTTCAAAAATCAACAATTTTGGTTGTTCCTAGTGGCAGAACATTGTTGTCACCAGCTGTAGAACATTGTAGCCACCAACATTATTTGGTACATACATTTTTGTCTAGTGTAGTAGTCAATCAGCAACTCATCAGGCTGAGTGTCGACTTGCAGTAATACATTTGGCAGATTTTGACAGTTGCGAGTGAGTGTTGAACTTGGATTTTTCGATAGCTTTATTCTTCTCATGGTTCAACAAATTCTCCTTAAGATGATGCTACCAAAACTCTTTCTCAACCTTCAATCATCCTTATCAGTAGTAGCTCACAAATATATTATCTTCTACCTCTTGAGGGGTTTTAAAGGTAGACTCATCAAATCCTTCATGTTATGCTGAGATAGTCTAAATATATCATATTCTTTGACCTCAATCTTGCCAGCACCAGCAAAGGCTAGACAAAAGGAATTAGTTGAGAAATCAGAAATCCAATTACTGATATGATCATGAAAACTTAATAGAGTTACATGTAGAACATATTCTACTTTGTCTCCACTTGGTTTTGCCTTAATTCTTTTCTCAAACTTTATATTAAAAATAGATGCTATTGATTACTCTCATATTCTTTGATCAAAGAGAACATCTTCTACAGGTATTCAGAGTAGAGATTTAGAACTTCTAACTCCGTCAAAAAGAAGGACTTGAACCTATTCCTTCTTTCAATGACGTGTCTCTTAGCTTTTAAATCATATCCCTAGTTAATGATATTTGTACCATCACCTTCTGAGTGTTCATCTTGGTCGGATTCTGAGAATGTTGTTTCAATAGAGTGTTGAGACTTTAATTGAGAGCCGGTGGGCTTTGTGTGGGTCTGGTCAGAAGAAGGAAGAGTGTTGGATCAAGAAGAAGGCTGGTGCAACCAAAACCAAATCACTTAGTCTATTTTCGTACATCTAACAAAGGCTTCTGAAGCTAAGTATGGAGCTTCTGCAGGAAACAGAGTTCTTCCGAAGAGAAAGTGTAAGCTGAACTTTCGAAGACAAATTCTGCTTCCGAAGACAAAGTGTCTACTTGAGAAGTTCAAGACTTAGAAGAAAATATCAGAAGAGAACTTCCGAAGAAGAATCCTCAAGCCTCGGAAGAAGTAGTGTCTTCCGAAGTATAGATGGCTTTGGAAGAAGTTGTTCTTGTTGTTCTTCCAAAGCCAACTAACCTTCGGAAGACAGTACTATGAACTAGTGGACATAAGTATAGTCTTCCTGACACTCCGCTGCAGACCTCTGATATACTACATGGCGTTTTCTCAAAAGCCATGTAGTTGACCATACTTTATTCCACTGTTCACCTTTACTAGTTAGTACAGTTACTATCTTTAGTTAGTAACAAAAGGTATGTCATGGACATGTCATGACTACCATATCTTAGATAATACTTTATCTAAGATACCTTAACTCTAGCATTGTAGTATATGCTTTAGTCATAGGTTCCCAACTGGTATCAAAGTATATCCGGCTGTAGGTAGTATTATATATAGTTTCTTATTGTAACTCATAAACATGCTTGTAAGAGTCTTGTAACACTTTGATTTCAGAAGTATTATATACAAATACCTTGAAAATTATATCCTTGTGTTCTTTGTTATTTAGTATATTATTATCAACTTTTAGAAAAGACTCTGCTTCATCTGATCTGAGTGTAGTATTAGTGAGTTTGAGAGAAAAACCAAGTTTTAGTGACAAACACCGATCCTGCAATTGGTATCAGAGCTTTTTAGGCTCTTGATTGTGAGATCTTACCATCCAAATTAACCTTTTTTCACTCCTCCTTACAACTCACTCAAAATGGCCCTCAACAAGTCTGAAGTAGAACTGGGGACAATGACTAAAGCACCTGTCATCACCCCTGAAAACTTCAGATCATGGAGCAAACGCATGGAAGGCTTCACTAGATATCAAGACAACAAGATGTGGCAATCTATCATCAATGGCCCATACAAACCCAAGGTGGCTACACCAGGAGGAAACGGTGCCATGATAGAGAAAGCTGCTGAAGATTACTCTGATGTGGACTGGAAGAGGATGGATATTGATAGCAATGCAATGACTATTCTTATGACTGCAATACCCAATTCCATTATGGTAGAGTTTGAGCATTGCAAGTCAGCTAAAGAATTGTTTGATGCACTCGCTCAGATGTACTCTTGCTCTAATGACTCCAAGAAGGACTCACTGAAACAACAGTTTGAGAACTTCACCTATATTGATTAAGAGACTCTCGGCCAGCAATATTTCAGGTACATGGATCTCATTTCTTCCCTTCAATCTGTGGGAATCACTCCTAAACTTAGAGACCTCACAAGAAAGTTCATGAGTGCACTTCATAATGAGTGGACGTTCTACTGTGTCTCTATCAAGAGAACAGATAATCTGACCATTCTCATCATGACCGAACTTTATGGAATTCTTGATGGATACCGTTTGGAGATGGAAAGCAAAAAAGGGTCATCGGACAAGCAGGCCCTTGAGTCTCCCTGCTAGCAATGCATTGATGGTTGCTGAAGGCTCAGGACCCTCCCAACCTCAACAGCTCCTGAAATACAACCAGCAGACATCCTGCTCATCTGGACCTTATATCACTTTTCCTGAGACCCCAAGGTCTCAAAAGGCTCAGCAGAGTTCTTTTCAGGACAGTTGTGCCTTTGTCTCAGGAAGTGGACACTCTGGCGATTTTCAGTACTGCTTTGATGATCTAGAGTGTTTCAGTCCAGGTGATGTAGAGTATGTGGACATAGTCCAACAAATGGCTCTTTTAACCTATAGAGCAAAGAAGTTCTTTAAGAGAACTGGAAGGTAGTTTCCCCAGAATCCAACTACCAGCAAGTTTGGATTTGACAAAGCCAAGGCAAAGTGTTACAACTTTAACCAACTCGGTCACTTTGCAAGGGAATGCAAGGCTCCTAAGGCAAATCCAGGAACCCCATAGGCCTCCACACATCCCTCTACCTTAAAGCCAATTGGAAAGTCAACTGAAACAGCTGCAATGGCTCAAGAAGTTGACTGGAGCTTTATGGTGCAAGATGTGACTCCTGCTCAAGCTCTCATGGCAGGAACAGATGACAGTAAGGTATATGAACATCTCTGTACTCCTGCATGTATTGCTAAGGTTAAATTGTATCAGGACTACAATATGGAGATTAAGTCTGATATTGAGTCTCTAAATGTTTTAAAATCTGATTTTATGAGGGCTGAATCTGACTATCAAAGAAAAATTGAGAAGTTGGAGAAAACTATGTCCTTACTAAAACATGAACATTCAAATTATAAGACTCAAATAAAAGATCTGATATCCAAATTGTCAGAGGCTCAAGCCTAGCTTGTCACTGCTGAGGCTCAAGCCAGGAAGTATGCTATTTTTGAGTAGAACTTCCAAGCTATTATTGCATCATCCTCCCACTCTAAAATCTGTTATCAGAATAAAGGAGGGTTGGGGACCAATGAAATTACTCCACTACACTCGTATGAGTCTATCAGACAACCTAGATGTGGTACCGAAGAGCAAGAGGTCCCAACTGCTGACCCATCTTCTTCTGAGTTGAAGAATGATGCAATAATAGAGGCAACCATAAGGAAGGAACAGGTAAATCAACCCACCTCTCCTTGTGAAGATCAAACCCTAACCACTAAAGCTAGAAGAAGTAGAGCAAAAGCAGCCAGAAGAACTGCTAAGAAAGTGGCTGAATCTAAGCTGAAGATTGACCCAAAACAAAAGGGTGTATTCATCTCAGCTGGATTTCAAGTGGTAGGTACTTCTGATTCAGGAAAGGAGTGTAGTACCTGCACTCCTGTCCTATCAAAGGATCAGAAGTTAAAGGGAAAGGTTGCTGATGAAAAGAAAGAACACAAGAAACAGCAATCTTGACATTCCCAGAAGACTAACATTGCATGCATAATGTGTGGTCTGTAAAATCAAATGGCTAAAGATTGTTACTACAATCCTGCAAGCACACATTATGAAAATAATGTTAAGAAAGAAGGAGTCAAGGAAGGTTTCTCATTTAGACCTTATCAAATGGTTCAAGTGATGAAAAAAGGAAAGCTAGTTTTCGAGACAAGGTTGCTTTCGGAAGAAAACACTTCTCCGAAAGGGAAAATGGATTCGGAAGCAAAAGCTGTCAAAGTTCGGAGGAACAAGAAAGCTTCCTTGAAACCATCCCAGAAGAAGACTGCTTCTGAAGAAAAAGTGGTAAAAGATTCTTCATAAAAGAAAGAAGCTTCGGAAGAATGTCATGCTGCAAAAGCTTCAACAAGCTCATCCTCTATGATCAACCAAAGGATGAATTGGAAGATCAAGAAAGATGTTGCAGCCCAAACCTCTTCTTCAACAACATCCATTAAACCCTCATGCTTAACTGTTGGTTCAATCATGTCAATATCATTGGAAAAACCCAAGACCAACAAGGCTTGGGTTTCCAATCAAAACTAATTATCTCAATTTATGTGCAGGAACATCCATATGACAAAAGAACAATGTTTGGATTATGGATAGTGGATGCTCCAGGCACATGACAGGGAACAGATCTCTCCTTCAACAATTTCAACATTTTGATGGAGGTCCTGTCCAATTTGGAGGTGAGGCCGGAGGATATATTTCTGGCAGAGGAAGTATATCCAACGGAAGTTAAAGGTTGATAAAGTTCACTTTGTCAAACAGCTTGAACACAATCTGTTAAGTGTTTCTTAGTTTTGTGATCCAAAGCACCAAATGCTTTTCATAGAACATGAGTACATTATCCTTAAATCAGGGATGACAATTCCTCCGGAATTGGTGCTTCTTAGATCTCCTAGGAAAGGGGAAATTTACAAGCTAGATATGAACAGTGCTTCCCCACTGGGTGAAGTATCATGCTTTTTTTCCAAAGCCGATAGTGATGAGTCAACACTTTGGCATAAATGTATGTGTCATGTGAATTTTAAGAAAATGAATAAATTGGCTAAAAATAACTTGGTACATGGTTTGCCTAAAAAGGAATTTTTCTACAAAGATAACTGTGTTGCATGCCTGAAAGGTAAGCAACACAGGGCATCTCATAAATCCAAAAGTGTTAACTCTATTACTACTCCATTACACTTATTGCACATGGATCTATTTGGCCCCACAAGTATAATGAGCATTGGAAGGAAATCATACTGCCTTGTGATTATTGATGATTTTACAAGATTTA
>BJCO01757759.1:0-10497 GCA_018326465.1 Flaveria floridana | reverse complement strand
ATATATATATATATATATATATTGACTATTACAAGTATTAATTACAAGACTTGATTCAAGTACTAAGCCTATACAAAAATGATCTAGACCTATACACTCTAGATCTAACACAGGTTTTTATAAGATACTATGGTGAACCATTCGGCATGTATGGTGCACTGTTTGAGTCTCAGTTCTACCTATGGGTTAACCGGTATACACAAGTTTAGAAGAGGCTAGCCAGGACTGAGTGCAGGGTAGATTGTGACCCCACAACAGTGATGCTTACGTTTTTAAAATCAACTAATGGATTCTAAAGAGCCTTTTGTTTTTAAACTTCAATCACTTGAACTCACCAACTTTATGTTGACATAAAATCTTTCTGAGCATGTCTTTCAGATACAGCTAGGGAGTTAGATGAGCTATAGAAGTGATCTAAAGCTGAAGCAAGAGTTGAGGGTAGATGTAGAAGGCAAAAGTTGAGCCTAGATGCCTTAGATACAGAAGACTCAAGTAATGTTTGATCAAGAGCCTAATAATTATACCTTTAGATTGTAGATTGATGTATTTCATGTATTGGAATCAAGCAAATATCCTAGCGTAAATTTTATAAGATTTTATGTAATAAACCATTTGGTTTCCGCTGCATTTGGTTGTTGTTTACTAATCGTTATGTCCCGCTCCTCTGGGCCCGGGGTGTGACAGATTGGTATCAGAGCTAAATGTTGTAGAGAAGTAGGTCTGCTTCGCGAGACCTAAACTACAACTATAGGAACCCTATAAGACCACCTTAGTAGGATGACTCTTTCGAGTTTTGTTGAGCCAAGGTTGTAGGAAGGTGGGTTTGCTATGTACGGCCCGGTGTGTGACACCTTAGCAATAGTACGTGCCTTTAAATTCCTATTTACACCTTTAGTTAGGAGCCCGCAGTTTTACTCGTATTTAGTTTACTTATTTTAGCATAATGATTTTTATTGCGCTTATGCTCTTGTTGTCTTGAGTTTAACTAATTCTACTTGCCTTACTTCGCTTATGTTGCTTCTAATTTGGTATGTTATATTTTTTTTTCTAAATCGTGGATGCTTTATGTCACTAGCATCACGTTTTTGTAAGTTGAGGATCTCTTTGGGTGTGATCATTTTATTCTCTGAGTAGAGGTAAGACTAACCCTAATCTCACTATTCACAGACCCTATTATTGAGTGAGATTTTACTGCGTATGTTTATTTATTTGTTTTATTCATAGTTGAACTCTTTGTCCTCTAAGTTTTCTTTGAACATGGAATCACTTACAAAAGGAAAGATTTAGAGTTCATTTAGGACTTGATGATCAGGTTAAAATAGAATATTATAGCATATTGTACTGATATAAATTTTTTGTTGTTAAGAAACTAAAAATTTGAGCCTTATTAACAACCAGTACAAATCAACCTAAAAAACATTCACAATACAAGAAATCTAAACATCCTAGACTTAATCAACTTAAAATAATTGAGATATGAAGTCGGCATATATTGAAATAGCATAACTCTTTCATACGAACTCGCCTTTGCAACGATAAGGTGTAGTTTTTATATATCTACTCAAAAATAAATAAGAAGACTAATGAATGTTGTTGGACATCTAAGGAACCTGACTTGGAACATGGAACACTTGCAGACGTTTTTTCTATCTTTGCTATGGTTTTGAGTCAAACTTATTGGTTGCGACCGTTGATTGTTTTGTTTTCATTTATATCTATATCTATACTGTATGATAAATAGAGTAAATTTGGTATCAGTGACACTCTCCGGTGCATCCAAACCAATAAAATAGAAACTACTATTGATAAGTCTACAAAAATAATAGAAGGTATACATAATTGTTACATAAAACTTAAAGTTTATAGATTGAACTTAGGATGATTTGATGTTGTGTTGGTAATGGATTGGTTGGCCACCTATAGCGTCAACATAAGTGCTAGAAAGAAAATGATTCATCTAATGACACCTAATGGTGGTCTAGTTATGGTTTATGATGACAAAGCCTGGCTAGTACTAAAGATTATTTCGATAATTAAGGCTTACAAACTTATGTCAAAGATGATAAAACAGGAACAAAATAGTTGACAAATCCATCTGTGGCGCGTGACTTCCTTGATATGTTCCCTAAAGAATTGACGGGAATCACTTAATCGGGAGATCGGATACCAAATTGATCTGTTGTCTAAAGCTCAGCCGGTCACCAAAACACCATATCGTGTGGCTCCGACTAAAATGAAAGAGCTTATATTCAAACTTGAAGGCCTTTTTGATAAAGGCTTCAACGATTTGACATTAGGTGCTTCGGTTTTATTTGTAAAAAAAAAAAGATTGAAGCATGCGAATTATATAGATTATAAAGACTTAAACAAGTTCACGCCAAACAACTACATGTTGCCTTGATGATCTGTCTATTTGACCTGTTGCGAAGAGCAAGTTGGTTTTGAAAGATCACTACCGGTCAAGTTATCATCAAATACAAGTTAAGAAGCAAAATATTTCAATGACAACTTTTCACACACATTATTGAACATTACAAGTTTCTTGTGATATCATTTGTCCTGACAAATGCTACTACAACATTAGATTTGATGAATAGAATAGGCCGACTGGCGTTGGAAGAAGCAATGATCGTTTTCATGGATAACATGTTAATCTATAAAAAGATACATGTGCTTATGTTTGTCAAATACGAGATCTATTAGAAACTCTAAAAGAAGAAAAGTCCTCTAGTCATTTGGTTCACCAAACCCCACTTGACCCGTTTCTACGTTCAAAAAATAACACATTTTAATTCAGAACTCAATTATCAACCGGTAAATGCCATCCATCTTGCCTGCATTAAAAACAAACAGCTTTTGAACAATTACAATGAGCATGAAACAAATCAAAGCAAGGCCACAACATTGTGAAAAACAGATGGTCGATGAATGAATAGATTAGTCGCAAAACGGAAGTACTAGTAATAAAAAATAATCCACAATAACAAACATCATAAAGATATTATATACATAGGAACACCATTTTTTACCATCTCAATCATCCAAGACTACGTGAATTAGCAATAACGTCTTGATTGAGATGACCTGAACTTGAATAATTTACATCATACAGAAATAGATTTATTAAATATTTTGCAACTGAGAGCATTTAACTTGTTACAAAGGGGAATGATGTTGATTGAGATATAACTCTGCAATGCCTGTGTGTAATGCAGCTCCAATGGGAAGAACATCTTCATCAAGAAAGAAATAAGGGGAGTGTGGGGAGTGAATTGAGCCGATAACTTCATTACGTATTCCAATTCCAAACATAACTCCAGGGATCACTTGCTGATAGAAAGCAAAATCCTCACCAGCCATGACCTTCTCAGCCACCTTGACTCCATGTGGACCAAGCACCATTGAACCCACCTGGTTCACATGGTTGTTTAAGGTGGCATCGTTGATGGTCGCTGGATAAAGGGGGAATTCGTCTTCTTTCATGTTAACTGTACCTTCACATCTATGAACAGCTGCTTGTCCTTCAACCACCTGACAGAAACCACACTCTACTTACATTTTGATGTCATTAAACCGTGTGCAACTCTCAGCATTTTCACATTGTAATTTGAATTTCAAATTTTAACTGCTATTTAGATTCTAAACCTGGGGTGGTTGTCACAGGTATCTCAAATAAATTTAACGAGAAGGGGGAGTGGATATGCATTATGGGAGTGATTCTTGATATCGTATAATCAAAATTAATATAGAACTGATTACCTGACATTGAATAAAAAAATTCAATTAATCAGACTTGCTTCTCTCAAAAACCTAGACTACAGCTTCTGTTGTTAAGGGTGTTCTTTGATGAAGTTTCAAATCACATGAAAATACCATATCTTAGTATGTTCTCTTCTCTTGGTGTAAGAACATGATGTCATTAACGCCTAATCATTACCTAGCAAAAAGACTGCTAATTCTTTAGTGTATAACTCAAGTGCATACCTTAATTGTTGAATGTGAAGGAGAATCTCACACGGGTATAGATGAACTAAGATAAATCTTCACTTTTAGTACTTTACTTACTTAAATAGCTTCAATCTCTATCCAAAAGTATTTGAGTACCTAGTTTTCATCAAATACACTAATCAGATGACTTGGGTCTCCAATGTTAATCTTCAACTACTTCCCATTTTGTTCTCAAATATATCCACCACTTATCCTTTTTATTTATAAGTTTTAGGATAACCCATCAACTTAAAAAGGCTACTCTATACTTTTGCAAAAGATCATCAATCCTAATCCTATATGATATGAATGATTTTTAGATAAATCATAAATTACCAACCAGATTTTTAGGATTCAACATGTAAATTGTTCATAGGATTAAAGATTGCTCCAGCATCATCTTTGCATCTTGAAAATTACAGTTATGTGTCATGATTGTTATCTTAAACTTGAGAAAAAACAACCTTTATATCCCTCTGCTTAGCCTATACTAGGTGCCAAGATCATATTTATACACGTAAACAAACAAACATACCGAGTAATATCCTACTCATAAAGTAGGATTTGGTGAGGGTGAGATGAGGGCAAACCTTATCTCTATCCCAGGAGATAGAGAGGCTGCTCCACATGAGACCCGACTCAAAAAAAAAAAACTTTTTTGTTTTAAAGTTCTATCTTTTTTTTTCACGTTACAAAATAAAAAAGTAACGTGAAGAATATGTTAGTATTATATGATAAAAAATAGGAAAGAAAATGGATTATGAACCACCTACAAACAAGTAATACATTTATACACAGAAAAAAAATATATCAGTGGCTTATGACATGTATAATGTGACACTTTGGTACGTAGAAGATACCTCTTTTATCCTTTGCTGAAGACGTATCAAGCCTTCGGTTGTAAGACTCCTGAGTGTTCCCCCTAATTCAACATATGCTGGAATTACATTTAATGCCCCACCACCCTTAACATAAGTAACTGATAGCACCTAGACTCAATTCCAAATATCAGCATTAAAATGGTATATTTGTATAAAAATGAACCCCAGAGAAATTATGTGTCATATTAACCCAAGAGAATTACTCAGTTATTATGATTATTGATTTAATACGCATTTCAAGATCATATTTCTATTATTCTATATAAATTAGCACCCATAGATCAGGTATGACTATCTTTTCATACTTGCCTACAACAGGATCTAATAAACTGTATGATCACCGTACGTCTACTTTAGTACACGAACTGTGCATGTCCAGTTTTGGTTAATTTCAAATCAAAGATACATTCAATGCTTTCTATAAAACTTCACCAGCTTGATTAGATTTTCTTTATGAAAAGGTTATCCTAGGACATTCTTTGATCTTTACAAAGTTAATTTCCTTTATTCATCAAGCACTTTCAGGTGGTATTCAAGAGTTTAAATCAATTTAATTGCATTCCAACTCATCCTATAGAGCTGCCTAATGAGCAGGTCGGTAACAGATCAAAAAAAGTTTTTGAGTCAAAGCAGGTAACTTTATTGTACCATCTAAAACACTACTATACACATAAAAAGTATAAAAAAAGGGACAGATTAATAATGTGTGGAATATGATTACAAAGACTATATTATATAATTCTTTAACAAACTGATTAGAATAATGTGTGGAATATGATTACAAAGACTATATTATATAATTCTTTAACAAACTGATTAGAAGGTTTATATGACTTAAAACCCGTTTGACTAGTTATCTTTTACTATTCAGTTATACGGCAATTTCATGATTTGGATTCAACCATTTTAGTGTATGAAAGAAATGTTTGTGTTATGGAAACAAGAAAAAACAGTCGCACATACTTGACTTTCAAGAGGATCTAGTTCTCTGGAGATGAGTTGTTGCAAGGCCAATACAGTAGAAGATGCAGCAAGTATGGGGTCCACACTATTGTGTGGTACTGCAGCATGACCACCTTTACCTTGTATTCGAGCCAGAAAGAAGCATACAGCAGCCAACATTGGTCCTGAAAGGGTGGCAATGGTTCCAGTAGGAATTGTAAAATCTATATGCATACCAAATATGGCCTCCGCACCACCAAGTGCACCTTCCTTTATCATATATGATGCACCCGCACCTCCCTCCTCAGCAGGTTGGAAAATCAGTTTAACAGTTCCCTTAAAAGAAATTAAATAAAAATGATATAGCGGTTAGTGACTCACTGAAGTATAATGGATGGGGTAGTCATGTAAATATTTCAAATCATTATTTATTAAATAAAAAAAAAGAAAAAAAAACATGCACTTTGTATGTGCCATGTATTACATAAATTTCCAAATAATTAGCATCCACTTGTTATCGCATAATGCATACAGACATTGTGTAAAACTGGGGCGTTTAAATGTGTTTTAGAGGCGATTAGCCAATTACAAAATATCAATAAGAAAAACAAGATTATCACATCTATCGTAACAAACAGGTGTGAGATGAAAGTGTTTGGATGTGGTTTTGCCTTTTGAAGTTGTAATAATCAGGTAACCAAATGTTATTTGACAAATTAGAATTTTAAGGATTTAACAGATAACAAATGACAAGAACAGACTTATTGAGAAGTTGGTTTAACAAAGCATGCAAGAGGCCTATGTGGTTCTAGAAATCGCAATAACGAATATGAAGCGATGCAATCTTGTGAATCGGCTTGACGCAGTCACTCTTTGCACGAGGCACCGCTTCAAGTCGCTTTGTGTACAAGGAGGTTGGAATAAAAAAAAAACAGACCGTGGAATATGCCAAAGGCAAAAATACCCTCTTAACCTTATAAAATCACACGTATGTTCTATCATAGGAAATTAACCTTGTCATGCATAATGGGCCATGCAAACTATTTAGATTCATGGTGATGAACCTTGACCCTTGCAGCATTCATTGGGTTCAGGATTAGGTGGCTTATGTGAGTCTGCATTTTGCACCTTCTAAATGATCATTGATACAAAAATCACTAAAAAGTTGTGAACTGTTATTAGTTTTGTATCGATTGGATGATTGTAATTGCTAATTATGTATCTTTTATTTGTGGAATGGTGTTGGATTGTAAACTTTCTAAGCTTTTTTTTTTTTTTGAAATGTTATTGATTATTTTTATTTTTCATGTACATCTAATTTATATATACTTTTTTAAAATCAGCGTGTTGCGTGCTTAAAGCTGGCGAATTCGACTCGGTCCCATGACCTTGTCGACTCGGAAGACCAGTTCCTACATTGTATTTAAGGCTTGTATGAAGCTGATTATCTATAATCATAAACAAAATCTGTTTATCCAGACACTAACTAGTAATTATCACGACGTCAAACAATTTGTTTCAAATCACAACTCCAAACACCTTGTGAGTCAGTAAGCCTAAGGTAAACGTCTGGTTTCTTCACTTAAGCATAAGAAATTGTTATATACCTTGAGATTGTCCTTTCTTTGATTAAGTAACTTAGCAGCACCAAGAAGCATGGTTGTGTGAGCATCATGCCCACATCCATGCATCACACCATCCTTTTTACTCTTGTGCTCCCATTCTGCCAGTTCCTACATTTGCATCACACATACATAAACACTCTTACCATAGTCCACCCTCCCGTGTAACAAAGGATCAGTTGAATTTAAAAGGCCAAATTGGTATAATTGTACCTAAATTATCAAATGAAGCTGGAGAAACAGTATACCTGCAAAGGGAGGGCATCCATATCAGCTCGAAGAGCTACAATAGGAGGAGATCCTGTGCCAATTTGAGCTACAAAGCCAGTATGAGCAATCGGGTATGTGTACGAAATCCCAAGTTTTTGGAGCTCATGGCGAATAAGGGCACTGGTGTTGTGTTCTTGGAACCGTAGTTCAGGGTACTCATGGAGTTTCCTTCTGACTGAAATCAACCAATCTTTGTATTGTTTGGCTTCGCTTAAAAGCTGTTTTCCGTAATCTTCATCATCGTGTATGGTTTGAATCGATGCAGGAAGCAGAACCCACAACAGCAGCAGGATACTGAACCAACGGAAAACCAAAAGTTTGAGCATCGTTGAACCGAACAGCAAGGGGCTAGGGTTTGTGGGTTCAATTGAAGGAAAGGTGATAGAAATCAGAAGTTTGATTCTTCCATGTTGTGAACTTTGTTTGTTAGTCAAGAGATGAAAATAGCCCTAATATAATTTGATTCTTCCATGTTGTGAACTTTGTTTAGTAGATTTCACTGAACAAGAGTCGCTTATTAAACAAGTTCTTGCAAAGATCCACATGAGCTAGCCATGTAAAAAATAGCCCTCCTAATTTATTAGCATATGTCACATCCAACAAAAAGATCACAATTAAGGGAGCTCGACCAAGATAATCAACTAATAACGTTCACAAACAAAAATTGATAGAAAAAGATAATTGAGGCTACAGAAATCATTTTAGAGTTTTTTGTTTGTGAACGTTAGGGTTGTAAATGAGACAAGTGTAGTCGGGACCGTACATTCAGCCTCCTCAGGAGAAAACTTATTACTAAAAAAACCCCTTAGTTTAACTCTAAATATTTTATTTAGAGTAAGACTTAAATCTATGACCTCTTATTATCAAATTTCTTAATTCAAATTAAATGGTTTGTAATTTTGTGTACTCAGATAAGATTGATAGTTGAAACAAAAGATAACTTTCATTTATTTTGTAAACAAAAAACAGAAACTAAAAACTAAGTACATAATACTAATAGAAAAGATTAGCACTGAAAATTCCATTAATGATTAAAAATATGTTACTAATTAAAAGACACGCATAATAATAATTGAAAACCAAAATATATAAATACAATAGTAGCTAAGAAAACTAAAGTGCAACGATATATTATACCAAATTCAAGTGGAACTTTTTGTGCATTTCGTGATAGTGTAACCACCTTCTAATAGGCTCTTTGTAGCATCACTAACCTCTTCTAATCCGATAGCCGCTTGAAACTCATTTACGTTGAACTCAAAAATAGATTGGACTTCATCCTCTATGATCATAATATGTAGGATGATGCATGCAGACATAACAAATCGTATTCAATGAAGCTTCCAAAACGTTGGCTATTCTTTCAAATAATTGTTTGCTCAATCGCCTAAAAACTCTTCATCTTAGATGGTGTCATCAGTGAAGTAGTCATTAATCAATGATTGTGAGCCACTTCACGAGATCTAATCAAGATGATTATTAGCTCTTAATATGCCCACTAATTTGGTGATTCAAGTCTGTTGGACCAAAAGAACCAATGAGCCAGATCAGAAAAACCTTTAAGTCCCACAGACATCATAACAACTGAAGAAGACCACACCAGCTGAAGATAAAGTCTGAAGACAAGTGCTGAAGACAAAGTCTGAAGACAAATGCTGAAGACAAAGTCTGAAGACAAGTGCTGAAGATAAAGTCTGAAGACAAGTGCTGAAGACAAAGTCTGAAGACAAGTGCTGAAGACAAAGTCTGAAGACAAGTCTTCAGAGGTTGTCACAACAGCTAAAGTAGTATTCTTCAGTAGTTGTGATGGTTTCCTTTTCAGTAGTTGTGATGGTTTCCTTTTCAGTAGTTGTCTTTTTCAGTTTCAGTAGTTTGTAATAAGTAGTTTAGTAGTTTGTTTTCAGTAGTTGTAGTATTAGTTAATACTTAGCTTCTTTTGTAAGAAGATGTCCTCAGCTGTTGTGGACATTTTCAGTAGTTTAGTTAGTTTCAGTTGTTTTTTGTAAAACGGTTAGATGTCACTATCAAGTGACATCAGCTGACGCCAGCTTACCTCTATAAAAGGAAGGTTGACCTAATTTGTAATCGCTGAAGCTTGTGTATGAATGAATACATTCTTTTTTGCAGAAATCTCTCTCTCTTTATAACCGTACTGTTTCATTGAATATCCTTTGTGTTCGTGTTTAAATTTCGTCTAATTCGTATACTATTCCGCTGCAAATTATAATCTAATTGATCAAACTAGATCCGAGATCCTTTCAAATGGTATCAGAGCTGGTTAATCATTGATCGATTTAACAATTGATCATTGAAACTGCTCTTTTGATATCTAAGTTTGATCGAATTAGTAAATTTGCAAGAATTGGTTGTAGAGTTTGATTTTCTGTTGCTTCCGATGAATTAATTTGAGGTTCCTCATGTTTAAAACAGAGCTGTTGAATTTTTGAGCTAAATTTGTTAAAATTACATTGAATTGATTTGAATCTGTGAAAATGGCTACACCAACAAATAATCCTCATAATACTGGCTCCTCAACAAAGCCTCCGATGCTTGTTAGGAGTGAGTATAACATATGGCAACGCCGAATGCTCCATCACCTGTCTATCAATAGCGCAGGATGTTGGAAGTCTGTGGTTCATGGACCACACAAGCCTATGGTGAGTCTTCCGGAGAAGAATGAGATGGTTCCGAAGAAACCAGAACAGTATTCGGATAAGGATCTAAAACTGTTTGAAATTGATGCTAAAGCCCATGGAATTCTGGCCATGGCACTGCCTAATGAAATCTATTCAGGG
>BJCO01757666.1:0-12279 GCA_018326465.1 Flaveria floridana | reverse complement strand
TTCTCAAGTTGAGCCAAAGCATGTAAGCGAGGCTTTAAAAGATGAAGCATGGGTAAGTGCTATGCAAGAAGAACTTCTTCAGTTCAAGAAGTTAGGAGTCTGGACACTTGTGGATAGACCAAAAGGTGCAAAGGTGATTGGCACTAAATGGGTTCTTCGGTGTAAGAAAGATGACCAAGGGGTCATAATCAGGAACAAGGCTCGGCTTGTCGTTCAAGGGTTTAGAAAAGTCGAAGGCATCGACTACAATGAAGTGTTTGCACCTGTGGCAAGGATGGTAGCTATTCGTATCTTCTTAGCCTACGCATCCTACATGCAGATGAAAGTCTATCAATTGGATGTGAAAAGTGCATTCCTTCATGGTGAAATCCGGGAAACAGTGTTCGTCAGTTAATCCGAAGGATTTGAGGATCCTTATCATCAGGATAGAGTGTATAAACTGGACAAGGCTTTGTACATGCTTCATCAAGTCCCTCGAGCCTGGTACGAGAAACTCTCTACTCAACTGCTAAAACATGGTTTTCGCAGAGGGTCATTGGCTGCACACTATTCATCAAAGAAAAGGACGGGGCTTTACTACTAGTGCAGATATACGTGGATGACATAATCTTTGGTTCCAAGAATGCAGCATTGTGTAAGGAATTTGAGTCTGTGATGAAAGCTGAGTTCGAAATGAGCACCATGGGAGAAATGAAGTTCTTTCTCGGTTTACAAGTAGATCAGATATGAAATGGTATCTTCCTGCATCAGACCAAATATGTAGGTAATATCCTTAGTCGGTTTGACATGGAGAATGCAACAACTGTTGGGACTCCACTTGCCACGAATCCCGATGTGGCACCTGACGAAAATGGTGATCTGGTCGATGCCACCATGTATCGAGGAATGATCGGATCTCTCATGTACCTCACAGTTTCCCATCTTGACATTATGTACGCCACGTGTCTCTGTTCCAAATATCAGGAAAAACCCAAAGTAAATCATCTAATTGAAGTAAAGAGGATTTTTGTTATCTGAAAGGTACATCAACACTTGGGTTGTGATATCCTCATGATGATGACTTTGAGCTTATAGCGTATAGTGACTCGGATTACGGTGGTTGCAAGATGAACTACAAGTCAACATCAATAGGATTTCAGTTCTTTGGAAGATGGTTAATCACCTGGCAATGTAAGAAACAGACGTCGGTAGCTCTATTGACATGTGAAGCCGAATACGTTGCCGCAGCAAGTTGATGTTCTCAAATCATCTGGATTCAACAGCAAATGCGAGACTACGGTTTGCAATTTTCTAACACCCCTATTTATGTTGATAATTCAGCTGCAATTGCAGTTACTAAAAATCCGGTCCAACACCTAAAGACAAAACACATCGGTATTAAATATCACTTTATACGTGACTGTTTTGAAAAGCAATTAATCGATGTTGTTAAAATTAATACGGATTTTCAACGTGCCGACCTCTACACAAAAGCATTTGATAAACTTCGGTTTTTATATCTCTTAGAGGTCAATGGCGTCAAAAAGAAAAGTGATGTCATTCTAGATGAATCTAGTTCTTAGTCCGTCGTTAGGTTTTAATTTTAATTTTAATTTTTCTTTATTTTATTTTTCTGTCTTTAAAAATCCAAAAACACAAAAAGACTTTCGGTTTTAGAATTTTAGGGGGAAAATAGGTTTAGTTTCAGTAGTTAGTATTTAAATTACTTTAAATAAAAAAAATGAGGGCGGACAGAAAAGCCGAAAAGCAAGGACATCAAATCTGTCAGATTAATTCAAAACTATGAAATATGATAGTACATAGGGAACAAATTGTCTGGGACATCAAAAGAACTTAAAGGTTCAAACAATTACATTAAAACTACAAGTCTGAGAAAAATAAGCCAAACAAAAGAAAAATGATAGTAAACTAGACTGTTACTGAGGTAACATAGATAAAGTAGGCCTAGAGTTTGCTAGTCCATTATATGATGTGTAAGTAGATTCAACACAATAGACAAGTAGACCTCATTGGTGAAACAAATTAAAACTAAAAAGTTCAACTAGCTGTGGGCTTCGACCTTATCCCTGGTTAACACAATCAACGCATTTCTAATAAGGGGTGACGAGCAAAATAAACGCCACAAATGTGTGCGGATGACCTTATAAATGAGCAAAGCACATGAAAAATTGATAAACGCAATCAAGCTAATGACTAATGTTGTTGGTGCATAATGTGTAAAAGAAAAGTGCTCAAACAAGATGATAGGTTGTGTGCCTCTTTACTGTGCGATGGCACTAACCTGAGGATAAGCATAACCTAAATATTCTAGAATTCATTGTTGTTTGCGCCTCTCTATTGTGCAATGGCGCCGACCTGAGGCTTGGCATCTCTTTAAAACCTCTTAGAATAGTTTCTTCTTGTCCAAACCCGTAGACCGCTCAAAAATCTTCTGAGGAACGTTGATTACCATATAAGCGTGGGATCCACAAATGCTTGTTGAAATAAAAAACCTAACTAATCACCAATGTGAGTCAAAAGTCCGTGTATGGATTTAAGTGGACAAATATACTAACAATCATCATGGCAGCAATCCTCGATAGTCAAAATCAGTATGTGCTTCTTACAGTTCTAGTATGATTTTGTGTAGGTGCGTTTGACTCTCAGACAAATAAATATTAGTTAAACAAACATATGCTAAAGGGTCCCAAATAATTATATTTAAGCCTGTATGATTCCATAAGAGTCCTTCCAGATAAGATGTAAGTGTTGATTCTGATCTGTTCAGGGGGAGAAATCTATTAAGGAAAATTAAAATGTTTTCAACCCACCTCAAACAAAACCACAAAAATATGCTCTATTTTATTTCAATTTATGTTGTTTTGTGTTTTTTTATTAGGTGTCTATGTTGGACTAGGTAACTAGATGAACTCTGTGAATCAAAATATAAAAGGGTCACGTCTGAGGTGACCAAACTGGTATGAATTTAAAAGGATCATGTCTGAGATGATAAAGTTTTAAATATTTAAAAGGGTCACGTCTAAGGTGACCAAACATTTTTAATTAAAAGGGTTACTTCTGAGGTGACCAAACGATTTCAATTAAAAGGATCACGTCTGAGGTGATCAATTAGTTTAAATTTAAAAGGATCACATATGAGGTGATCAAAGGATTTATGTTAAAAGGATCATGTCTGAGATGATCATTGGTCATAACGTTTATTTATCATAATTTAAATTTGAGTGTGTGTGGAATGGATGAAGTCAAACTCATGAGTATGGACCAATCGCACGATTGGACCATAAGTATGGACCAGTCGCACTATTGGACCATAAGCATGGACCAGTCGCACGATTGGACCATAAGTATGAGTAAAGCACATGAATGGACCATGAGTATAAGCTAGTCATACGAATAGACCATGAGTATAGAGGGGAAATATATGATTGGATCATAAGAATGAACCAATTGTACGTCTGAATAAAGGAGTCTAAGTCAGTCGCACGACTGAGCCCCAGTCGCACGATTGAATCATGCGCATGGGTCCAGTCGTATGATTGAATCGTGCGTATGGGTCCAGTCACACGATTAAGGCATGCGCATGGGTCTAGTCGCACGACTGAATCCCAAAATAGTATAAATAGATACTCAGTCGGTCATGAACCCTACCACTTCAAAATTTTTCAAAAACCGCCCATTGCCCATACACCCTGCCAAAAGTTCCAAAAACTGAGATTACACTCCGATTTCATTTCTAACCATCTAGCGTTCATCTACATGTACTTTGCAGATGAAATCGGGATCAAATTACATATTAATCGAACTTAAACGGGTCAAAATTAATAAAACAAAGAAACGGGACTAGAAACCTAAAATAGGCCACTTAAATGTAAAATAAAATTGATTTAAATGACATTAAGTGTTGTTTCGGGTCCCTGCGAACCATATGAATCTAAACACGAAGGTTAATTTAACGTTTTGATGAAGATTCAAACTAAATAGTTCGAACAGTGCAAGAGACGAATGGACAGGCTAATGAACTTCAGTCGCACGATTGAGCCAGTCGTATGACTCAGTCACACGATTGAGCTAATCGTATGATTCAATCGCACGATTGAATCAATCGCACGATTGAATCAATCAGTGGTTCAGTCGCACGACTGACTCAACCGCACTGGTATAGCATACGACTAAGTCTAGTTGGAGGTTCAATCGTACGACTGAACTCAGTCTTATGGTTAAATCGCATGATTGAACCAGTTTGTCTAAATCTGTTCCAAGTCAAATTGTTTATCTCTTATGAATGGAACTAATGTGCTGGTTTCTTGTATGGCAGAAAAAATGGTTGATAGATGAACGATGAGCACGAAGCATAACATATGCGCTCATCTAGACACTACATCCCAGAATGCTTCTGAGTTCACCGAGATTATAGCCTTCCTACGAAGATTGAGGATCTTCAAGGATATTTCTACTCCTTGCACTCCATATAGGTCGATCCAGCAGGCATTCTGGGAGGGCTGTTTTCGACTAGTCCACTGAGCCTTTCTGCATCCGGAGTTCTATCTTCGGTTAAGAGATAGAGATCGGTGAAGAAGACCTACGACGAGTCTTAGAATTGGGTGATGATGGAACACACCCAACCAAGCTGCATCCCCTAACGGTACGGGGATGCTTTCTCAGGATCAAGTACACCGGCGACATCAATGCCGACTTGCTAAATATGAGCAACGTGTGCCCGCAATTCAAGTATCTGGCACATGTGATCCTGAAATGCATAGCCTCCAGGAGAGGAGGATTTGATGAGCTCTTCGACCAAATCCAGAACGCATACGTTGCGCTGGTGCTGAACCACCCGTTCAATTTTTCATGCATGTTCTTCTCCTACCTGACGAAGAACATTAAGGCTAAAAGCAAGGAAGGTTTCTGCATGTACCCATGATTCTTGCAGATGATCATCGACGAGAAGCTTCCTATGCTGTCAAAGGAGGAGGATGATGTTATGACGCTAGAGGTGATGTATGATACCACCCTAGGAAGGATGAAGGTCTACCGGGGGAAGCAGGTGAGGCCCCCGGTGAGGAGACTCTTCGGCCATCTGGCCAACGAGGGTTATGTGGCGCCAGCTCGCAAGAAGTGGCGTCACGATGACAGTGACTCGGACGTCGAGCCTATTATGGCTCCTACTGACGACGACGATGATGACGATGATGACCATGATGATGGTCAAGGTGGTGGAGATACAGGCCCCAGTCAATCACGGGCCACAGACACGTCTACTATATCTCCACCACCTCCACACAGTAGTACATCTGCTCCCGGTGGATCGGAGCAGGTTGCCATCCACCGGGACTTCTTCGTTGATGAAGAAGAGGAGGAATCGGATGAGGAACATCTTACGAGGACAGTCGATAGCCGTGTGATGGCTACCGAGAGGGGAAAGGAGGTGGTTGGAGGACGCCAGGCTGGGGCTGCAGGTGCTAAGACTTTAGATCCTACCTATACACCTCCTTAGCCAACTAGCCCAGGGGGAGCCCAACTTGCCAGGGGTTCGACGCTGAAAAGAATGGCCCAGTCCCACGGAAAGAAGGGTAAGAGACGGAGGATTGTTCCGATTACTTCCTCAGCCACCATAGCTACCACAGCCACCACTACCACCACTCCAGCCACCACAGCTACCACAACCACCACTACCACTACTCCTACCACTACTACCACCACCTCAGCCACCACTATTCCTACCACCACATGCACCATACCTACATCCATTCCATCACCATTCACATTCATCCCTACTCCCATATACACATCATCCACCAACACATCTACCATGCCCCAAAACGGTCCTTCCATAATGTCGATCCCTCCACAGGGATCTCCTCTACCCACTATTAGGCTAGAGGAGCAGCTGGTTAGCCTCAACTGTCTTGTTCTCAAATTGCTCGCTACTGATGACATCCGAGCGAACTAGATGAACCAGTTGATGGCAGTCGATGCTGTACAGGGCAAGCAGATTGCCCTGTTGACAGAGAGGGATGTAGCTCAGAGTCAACAGATTGCCCATCTGACTGAGAGAAATGAGAGAGCCTTGGCCAGAGCTCATAGTGCACTGACAGCATAGAATGAGCTTCTGATGGCCTCGGTCAAGAGGATAGAGGAGGTGGAGAAGAAGAATAAAAAGCTTCTTCTCTAACTCAAAGGGGCTAAGGGTGAGCCCCTAAAAATCAAGGGTGACGATGATGACGGAGATGATGACGATGATGATTCATCCGATGATGAGTCAGATGATGACGATGATGAAGAGGGTGAGGCAGAAGGCAGTGGAAAGGACAAAGATGGGGGAGATGATGATGAGCCAGAGCATGAAGGTGATGCATCTGCATCAGCCTCAAATCCATCAGCTCGGGAGAGGCTCACCAAAAGGAATCAAGATCCGAGACCCTCCACATCAGCTTCCCAAGCTGAAGAGTCGAGCTCCTAAGGCAAAAGTAATGCTTAGATTTCTATATATTTGAAAAACTTTTGTACTTGAGTCATTTATTACACTGATGTAATTTAATTTTATTAATGTTTAATTATCCTAATTACTGATGTGTGTGAGATTGTGTTTTAAATGTTTAATCAAACAGATGAAGCTGATCAAACAGACGACTATGACGTCGCACCCCTTCAGCAAATCAAGACTCAGCTAACCATGATTCTTGATTTGCAAGGGATTATGCGATGATCTGTGAGCTACACACCCAAGGAGGGAGAGATCATTCATGATCTCACAGACGAGCAGCTGGCCGATATGTTCAGACTCAACCCGGATGAGCTAGTCAAGGATGCTCCCGAGGTTGATGTCATGAGCGATGAAGAGCTGCAGGGCATCGATGAGATTGATATCGAGGATATCACTGCACAAGACTATCCACAGTACACTAACCAACAGGGAAATGTTATCCCTGATTTGGGTGAAAAATTTGGTAGTGATATGTTTGGAGCTCTTGATGCTAAAGAGAAAGAGAAGGAGAAAGAAGAAGGGAAAGCTCAAGCCTCGAACACTGATGTTGATATCAACAAGGCTGAGTGGGTTGTGTGCCTAGAAGAAATGAGAGCCCAGCAACAACCACCAAAGTCTAACGCCTACACCAAACTCTACAGAGTTGAGAAGCATCAAAATATGTCTGGCAAGATCATTAGCTGGGCGTATCTTGAAGACTTGGATGTCTATGCCATAAAGAGGGAGAAGGGGATAGAGTACTTCAGATTTCCGCATGATCTGAAGACCCTTCCCGGTTTTAAGTTAAACACGCTTGCCTGTTTAGACCTTTTGTATACCAACCCCAGAAAGATGCCGGGGTGGTTTGAGATGGCGTTAAAGAGAGAATAACACACCAGGTGGGTCAACTTCAGGCCTCAATAGCCAAAACGGTTCATAAATAAGACCAAAGTTGATCCACATACTTGAAAGCCTAAGGTAGTGCTGAAGTGGAGTCCTCCGCGCACAATGTTAAAGATCCCATTACGGGAGATGCCTCAGAACTTCACTCCACACTTCAAATGGTGGTATTACGACTAGCGGACGGGAGAGGCAGTCATAGTTTTGCACAAAGAGAGCAAGATTGAGACTATCAGGGTATTTGACCCGATGTGGCTAACCAACTTGTCGGCTGAAGATGTCTACACACTATACAAGTGGCCACTATTCTATGACTCTCAAGATATTATATAAGCTCTTCAATTCCAACATGTCATACGACTCTGCTTCGCGTTTGAGATTCACGCGGGAGTCACAAGAGAAGAGAAGTACAAGAAGTTTCAGGAGCACATGAAGATTGTTAGACATTAGCTAAACTAGGTCCAAGGGGGTGTTTGTTGATACATATTCATGTACCTAGTTTATGTTCTGAAATGTAAAAGTCTTTCGTGTCTTACACATGTGTAATCTAATGTAATGAAGTGATTGAATATATAGAAAATGTATTGTGATGGTTATATGTGATTGATTATGTCATGTTATATTTATATTGATTGTAATTCATATATATGAACTAACTATATGGGTTTGATGTTGTTTTACATGGTTCTAAGTCAATAAGAACTTAGAAATGTGTTTAACTTAGTCATGTGGACATTCATGCTAATGGACCATACTTATGGCCCATAAGCATTAATGAACCATGCTTATGGACCAGTTGCATGACTGAACCAGTGACTGGATCAGTCGTATGATTGAGACATAAGATTGGTTCAATCATACGACTAAACCTTCAGTCGTGCGTATGAGTTAATCGCATGCTTTAGTCATACGAATGAACACTGATAACCTATAAATACCACATAATTCGTGGAAAAACATAACACTTCAAATTACTTCATACTACTCCGTACCCTAGCCGTCCAGAGCATCCCAAATTGCAAATCCAAGTTCATAGATCGTTCCTGATTGATTTCAATCCATTCTTAACGTTTGTTTCATCATAAAATCGATCAGGTTATTCGTTCTCACTGATTGGAACGCCAATCAAATAGAATTTCATGCTGGTTTCACGCAGAATCCGTTAGTACTCCGTACGTACACGGTCCTAACAAAGATGTAAATAGGGGGTGAGAACAAAGGGCAAACCCATGACAAAAAAGTTTCTCTATACTCTTGTTTCTTGTCCCAGATAGAGCCAAAGAAAGTTGATGAGGCTTTGAAGGATGGAAGTTAGGTTGAAGCAATGCAAAAGGAGCTGCTTTAATTCAAAAGGCAAAAGGTTTGTAGTCTATATCCTCTTCTATAAGGGAAGCCTATCAGAAGAACCGAATAGGTTTTAGGAATAAGAAAGATGATAGAGGAGTTATCATCAAAAAAAGGCAAGACTGGTTGTTCAAGGATACAAACAAGAAGAAGGAGTTGATTACGTGATGTTTTTGCTCCAGTAGGAAGACTTGAAGTCGTTAGGATATTCCTGGCATTTGCTACATCCAATGATTTTACGGTCTACCAACTTGATGTCAAGTGTGCATTTTTATATGAGGTGATCGATGAAGAAGTGTATGTCAAATAGCCACCTGGCTTTGCAGACCCAAATCATCCTGATTATGTCTGCAAGCTTGATAAAACTCTTTATGGGCTGCACCAAGCTCCAAGAAAGTGGTATGAGACACTATTTTAGTATCTTTGTCAGCATGGCTATAAGAGGAGTACTATAGATGGAACTTTCTTCATCAAAGGAACATGGAATGACTTGATGTTGGTTCAGGTATATGTAGATGACATTATCTTTAGGTCAACTAATCCAAAGCTCTACAAAGACTTTGAGAAGCTGATGAAGAATAGATTTGAAATGAGTGCCATAGGAGAACTAAATTTCTTTCTAGGAATTCAAGTGAAGCAAGTTGATAATGACATCTTCATAAGTCAATCAAAGTATGTACAAGACATACTTACAAGATTCAACATGACTAAATGTAAGGTTGCAAAGACATCCATCGACAGAAACCACCCCCTTGGACCTGATCTTGAGGGGGAGTGTGTAGATGAACATCTTTACAGGGCTATGATTGGGTCTCTCACAGCAGGCCTGATATCATGTTTGCTACATGCATTTGTGCAAGATATCAAGCTAACACCAAGATAACACACCTGGTTGCTGTTAAAAGGATTCTTAGGTATCTCAAGGGTGCTCCTAAGCTAGGTCTTTGGTATCCAAAGTGTTGGACCAAAAGAACCAATGAGCCAGATCAGAAAAATCTTTTAAGTCCTACAAACATCACAACAACTGCAGAAGGCTTCATCAGTTGATGATAACAACTGAAGACTTCATCAGCTGATGACAACAACTGAAGACTTCATCAGCTGAAGTTCAAGTGCTGAAGACTTCATCAGCTGAAGTTCAAGTGATGAAGACTTCATCAGCTAAAGTTCAAGTGCTGAAGACTTAATCAGCTGAAGTTCAAGTGCTGAAGACTTCATCAGCTGAAGTTCAAGTGCTGAAGATTTCATTAGCTAAAGTTCAAGTGCTTAAGACTTCATCAGCTTAAGACAAGTACTGAAGACTTCAGAGGTTGTCACAACAGCTGAAGTAGTACTCTTCAGTTGTTGTGATGATTTTCCTTTCAGTAGTTTTCTTTTCTGTTTTCAGTACTTTGTAAAACTTCTGAAGAGCTTATTCTTCAGACGTTGTAGTTCAGTAGTTGTACTTTCAGTATTTATAGTAGTACTACACTTAGCTCTTTTGTAAGAAGATGTCAGCTGTTAGACATCTTCAGTAGTTTTGTAATTTTCAGTTGTTATTTGTAATAACAGTTAGATGTCACTATCAAGTGACATCAGCTGACGTCATCTTTCCCTATAAAAGGAAAGATGACCTAATTGTATCCTTGCCGAAGCGTGTGTTGAATGAATATACACCTTTTTTGTAGAAATACTTTCTCTCTCTATAACCGTACTGTTTCATTGAAATACCTTTTGTGTTCTTGCTTGAATTTGGTCTAATTCGTATACTATTCCGCTGCAATTCATAATCTAATTGATCAAACTAGATCTGAGATCCTTTCTAATGGTATCAGAGCCGGTTAATCATTGATCGATTTAACAATTGATCATTGAAACTGCTCTTTTGATATCTATGTTTGATCGAATTAGCAAATTTGCAAGAATCGGTTATAGAGTTTGAGTTTCTGCTGCTTCTGGTCAATTAATTTGAGGTTCTTCGTGGTTTTGAGTTAGATTTGTTAAAATTACTTTGAATTTGCTTGAAACCTGATAATGGTGACACCAACCAATGATCCTTACAATACTGGCTCCTCAACAAAGCCTCCGATGCTTGTTAGGAGTGAGTATAACATATGGAAAAGACGTATGCTCCATCACCTGTCTATCAACAGCGCAGGATGTTGGAAATCTGTGGTGCATGGACCATACAAGCCTATGGTGAGTCTTTCGGAAGCAAATAAGAGGGTTCCGAAGAAACCTGATCAATATTCGAATAAAGATCCTAAGCTGTTCAAAATTAATGCTAAAGCCTATGGAATTCTGGCCATGGCACTGCCTAATGAAATCTATTCAGGGCTTATGCATCATGAAACTGCACATGACCTCTGGGTTTCTTTGAAAGAACAATTTGGAGGAACTGATAAGGTCTTGGCAAACACTAGGGAAATCCTCGCCCAACAATTTGAGACATTCTCTCATAGGAAGGGTGAGTGTCTGACTTAACAGTTTGAGCAATTCTCCTGTTTGATTTCTAAGTTGAAAATGGTCAAACAAGAGTATACAAACAGCCAGATGAACAACCGATTCCTCAGATCCCTGCCTGAGATATGGGACACTTACACTATTATCCTACGCTCCAGTGCAAATCTAGACACTCTATCTCTCACCCAACTTCATGGGAAACTACTGACATTTGGAAGAGAGATAGAACAGAAAAGGAAGTTATCTTCATCTGGAAAGCTCACTGATGACTTTGTATCTGGCAATACTGCACTGATAGGTCAGGAGTCAGAGTATGCTACATCAGAAGGTTCCTATGATGAGCTTATTGATTTCTTTACTAACATTGGAGAACATGCTTTTGTTAGTGTGGATGGTAATTCAGGTGGTAGCAGTGATAATCTGTGCTTTTTGATGGAGGATTTGAAGGGAATTCTAGATGATGATCTGGAAGGGATGGATATTTTGAGCCAAATGGCAATGATCAATATCAGATCTCAAAAGTTCTACAAAAGAACTGGTAGGAAATTCCCAGGTCTTTCTGGCAAAACCAAAGTTGGTTTTGACAAGAGTAAGTTGAGGTGTCATAAGTTCCATAGGCTTGGACACTTTGCAAGAGAGTGTAGATCATCTGGATCTAACTCATCTGCACCCTTTGTGACCTTCCCAAGCAATAGCTCATAAAAAAGGGCAATATTCCACCAGTTCGGGTCATCCATCACAAGCTCAATCCTCACCTGCATATTTTGTTCCTCAAGGTAACATGCCATATCCTTACCCCTGCTTCTACATGCCTCAGACAAGCTAGGTTCAAGCACCTATTTCTCAACAACCACATGCCCTTCCTGAGCCTCAACCATCTCAATCTCATCAACAATCTCACTCTTAACCACATCAAAGCTTTTTCACCCCTAGATTTATTGATTGGAGCAGTTTACCAGATGACATGTCGGGTCATCATGAACAACTGTTTCCTGGTGCTGGTCAACATGGTGGTGACAATCCTTTTGGAAATCTTGCTCTCATGGCCCTGGAGTCCACTGATGGTTCATCCTCAAATGCTTCATCACAGGTATCACAGGTATCTTCAGAGGCCAAGGCCAAGTTATGTT
>BJCO01757641.1:0-10350 GCA_018326465.1 Flaveria floridana | reverse complement strand
ATCCTGCCTCCCTCTGGGCTCTCCATCATCACTCACCTCATCATCATCACTGTCATCATCTTCACCATCAGCATCATCATCATCTCCTTCTCTGATCTTCAGAGGCTCATCTTTTGTTCCCTTGAGCTTGAGCATGATCGTCTTGTTGGAAGCCTCCAACTCCTCTATCTTCTTGGCTAATTGGACATTATGCTCCTGGAGTTGGGTAATCTACTAAGCTTGCTGAGAGATCTGCTGTGCTTGGGTAGCATTGAGCTCCACAAGCTGACGTATCTGTGTAGTCTTCTCCTCATCAGCAGCCAACAGCTTCAGCACCATACGGTTCAGTGCTAAAAGCTGTTCCTCCACTCCATTGGGAGGAAGGGATGATCCTGTAGGGAATATGGGATGAGATGATGGTCCGGCTTGTTGGCTGAAGGTGGTAGTTGTGGCTGTGGTGAATATGGGCGGTGGTGAATGAATAGGTGGTGAAGTATGGGCTGTAGAAGTGGAAGGTGGAGGTGTGGTAGTAGTAGTGGGTGTGGTGGTAGTAGTGGGTGGTGTGGTAGTAGTGGTGGTGCTTGTAGTGGTAGAGGTGGTGGCCGGAATGGTAGAAATGGTGGTAATCAAGGTAAATCTTGGCCTCCTCCCCTTCTTCCCGTAGGGTTGAGCCATCCTCTTTTTCCGTGTGCCCTTCAACACAGAGGCTCTCCCTTGGCTACTGGGCTCGTCTGGGGTGTATGATGGATCAGAAGTAACCTCCCCAGACTCTCCCTGGCATCCACCAACCGCCCTAACACCTCTCTCAGTGGCTATGACCCGGCTCCCCACCGTTCGCACCAGAGGCTCCTCATCCGACTCCTCCTCCTCATCAGGTTGGAAGTCCTGATGGAATCCGGCAGTCTCAGCACCTCCTTGGGTGGATGGTGGGGATGTCGCATCAGTAGCAGTGGCCCTAGATTGGGTGGGGCCAGTATCTCCACCATCACCACTGTCATCATCATCGGAGTCATCACCCGGGAGCACAATCTACTCGGTGTCTGAGCTGCTGTGATCGTGATGCCACTTTCGCCGAGCTGGCACCGCATACTCCTCCCGGGCCAGATTCCTAAACAGTCGCCTTACTAGGGGCTTCACCTGCTTTCCCCGGTAAACCTTCATCCCTCCTAGAGTGGTATCATCCATCACCTCTAGAACCACGGCGTCCTCCTTCTCCTTTGGCAGCGATGGGAGCTTCTGATCGATAATCTTCTACATAAAGTGCGGGTACATGTAGAAGCTCTCTTTGCCCTTCGCCTCAATGTTCGGCACCAGATAGGTGAAGATCATCCTCGAGAAGCTGAATAGGTGATTCAGCACCAACGCCACGTAGGCGTTCTGCATCTGATCAGACAGCTCGTCGAAGCCTCCCTTCTTTTAGGCAATGCAACTTAACAGCACGTGGGCTAAGTACTTGAATTGGAGGCACAGGTTGCTCTTGTTGAGCACACCTGCGTTGATATCCCCCGAGTACTTAGCCCTCAGAAAACTTCCTCGGACTGTCAGTGGATGTAGCCGTGTAGGGCAGTCAACATCGTCCCCAAACTCCAACACAGTCCTGAGATCATCCTCAGTGATCTCTATGGCCTCACCAAATATGGAGCTCCTGGTACAGTGGGGCTTGGAGGACCTGTCGACAATAGCGCTTTCCCAGAAAGCCTGCTAGACTGAACGATATGGGGTGCACGGTGTCGAGATGGCACGAAAGATCCTTGATCTCTGTAAGAATGTGATAATAACGGAGAACTCAGCCGTGTTCCGTGAGGACAGATCCAGATGAGCACAGATGTTATGCTTTGTGCTCATAGTCCAACGACTCGCCATCTGTTACACAAAGTAAATAAATGTAGTAAGTGTCAATCAATGACAATTTGATTCATTGGACTTGAAAACTTTTGTTTTTCTGAGGTGCGAATGGGCTGTGCGACTGAGATCCGGTCGTGCGATTAGACTGTGCGTCTGAGATCTAGTCGTGTGAATGAGCTCATATGTACAACTGAGTCATGCGACTTGGCTTAGTCGTATGTTCTCTCATACGTTAACACCAGTCATGCGACTGAACTCGTATGCTTGGTTCAGTCATGCGGTTGAACCCATTCGTCCAGCTCAATCGTGCGATTGAGCCATTCGCATAACTCAGTCGTGCGATTGAAGTTCATCAGGTTGTCCATTCGCATGACAGACTATTTTGTTTTTCAAATTCAAATTTTTAGCAAAACTTGATGTTAGACGTTGTGGTTTGGCTCATTAGTTTCGCAAGTGTCCGACATAACATCTAATATCTTTTATTTGATCTAGATACTTAGTTTTATCAGTTTATTAGGTGACTAAGTCTCGGTTATGGTTACGTCTCAAATTTGATCATTTTGGGCACAAATCGATTGATCTTTGGATTGTACATCATCGCGCATTACCTGGGTAAACACTACAAATCATCAGATAACAATAATCAGTGGTCTAGATAATCAAATGAAAATCGGGCAGAGTAATGGTACTTCATGCGTTTGAGAGCGATTGAGGGGAGAATGAGAATGTGCGACCGACACCCCCTCTATTTATACTAGGGTTTCCTCCAGACGTGCGACTGAACCTAGTCGCATACTTGATTCATGCGACTGGGGGTCAGTCGTGCGACAGGGACATTCGGTCACCTCCAATTGTGTGATTGAAGATCAATCATGCGACTGGCAGTCGGTCACCTCCATTTGTGCGAATGGGTTTCGGTCGTGCGACTGGAACAGTCGGTCACCTCCATTCGTGCGATTGGGCTCATACGTATTGTCCAATCGTGCGGCTGGTCCATACTCATGGTCCAGTCATGCGAATGGCTAATACTTATGATTTTGACTTTATGACTATTTAACACTTATCCCTTTTAACGATTGATAAAACATTTTGACCAGTGATCATCTCAGACATGACCATTTTAACTTAGAAAACTTTTGATCAGCTCAGACGTGATCCTTTTAACAGTAAAATCAGTTTGTCACCTAAGATGTGACCCCTTTTAACATTAGAAAAACCCATTTGGTCACCTCAGACGTGACCCTTTTAAGTGATTAAATCCCAGATAGAATTCAAATGCATAGTTCGACGTTTAATAACTAAGCTGACTAAAAACTAAACAAATTAAACAACTAGAACTAAAAGACAAAACTAAGACTTATTTTTGTAATTTTGTGGGAGGTTGAAATCCTAAGATAGGTATCTATCAGATTTTCCTTTCTAGATAGTATAGTATCAAGTTACGTTGATCATAACTGGAAGACTTCATTATGGAATCATACAGGTTTATCAAATCATTTGGGACATTTTACCAAAGCCTTTTTAATGCTGGATTCTTATTTTCATCGAGAGTCATTAGCATGTTTAGGAAATCATACTAGTACTGTAAGATACCCACAATGATTTAGACTTTCATGAATTGCAGCTCACGATGATTGTCAGTATACTTGTCCTCTTAAATCCATACACAGATTTTTGACATACATTGGTGATGATTTAGGTTCAATTATTTCAACAAGCATTTGTGGATCCCACACTTATATGGTAATCAGCATTCCTCAGGAGAATTTTGAGCGGTCTACGGGTATTTTGAAAAAAGAGACTATTCTAAGAGCTTTCAAAGTGATGCAAAGCCTCAGGTCAGTGCCATCGCACAACAGAGAGGCGCAATCACCAATGAATTCTAGAATATTTAGGTTATGCTTATCGTCAGGTCAGTGCTACCGCACAGCAGAGAGGCACATAACCTATCTTCTTGTTTGAGCAATTTATTCTTTTTGCACAGATCTCACCAACAACATAGGTTAGTAGCTTGATTGCTTTTTTTCATTTTTATGTGCTTTGCTCATTTTTCTGGCCATCCGCACACATTTGTGGCGATTATTTTGCTCGTCACCCCGTATTGGAACTTTGTTGATTGTGTTAACTAGGGATAAGATGGTAACCCATAGCTTGTTGAACAACTTAGTTTTAGCTTGAAATCACCAATGAGTTCTACTTATCTATTGTGTTGAATCTACTGACACATCATCTAGTGATCTAGCAAACTCTTGGTCTACTTTCTCGGTGTTACCTTAGTAGTAGCTAGTTTTACTATCATTTTTCCTTTTATGTTGCTTAGACTTCTCAGACTTATACTTTGAATTTTGCATCTGAATCATTTAAATTCTTTTAAAGTCCCAAACTCTTTGTTCCTGTGTGCTATCATTTTCCATAGTCATTGAATCAGTATCACAGTTACGATCTCATTTCTATTAACTAGACTGTCCTCCTCCCTCATTTTTTTTGAGTAATTAAATAGAACAACTAATTTAATACTAAACTAACCTATTCTCCCCCTAAAATTCTAAAACCAAAAATGTTTTTGTGTTTTTTGATTTTTAAGACAGGAAAATTAAATTAAGAAAAATAAAAGAAAATAAAAACAAAACGGTTGTCGGACTAAGCGTTTTCATCTTCTGGAATCACTTCACATTTCTTTTTCACGCCGTTGACCTCTAACAGATATAAAAATGTTAGTTTATCAAAAGCTTTTATAAAGAGGTCAGCGCGTTGAAAATCCATATTGATTTTAACAACATCGATTAAATTCTTTTCAAAACAATCACGTATAAAGTGATATTTAATTCCGATGTGTTTGGTCTTAGGATGTTGCACCGGATTTTTAGTTACGGCTATAGCAGCAGAATTATCAACAAATATAGGAGTGTTAGAGAATTTAAAACCATAGTCCCGTATTTGCTGTTGAATCCAGATGATTTGTGAACAGCAGCTTGCAGCAGCAACGTATTCAGCTTCACAAGTTGAGAGAGCAACCGATGTCTACTTCTTACACTGCCACGTGACTAATCTTCTCCCAAAGAATTGTCATCCTGCTGAAGTGGACTTGTAGTTCATTTTGCAGCTACCATAATCCGAATCACTATACGCTGTAAGCTCAAAGTAATCGTCATGAGGATACCACAACCCAAGTGTTGGAGTACCCTTCAGATAACGAAATATCCTTTTGACGCCTATGAGATGGTTGACTTTAGGTTTCGCCTGATATCTGTAGCATAGACATGTCGCATACATGACATCAGGTCTTGAGGCAGTGAGGTACATGACTGATCCGATCATTTCTCGGTATGTAGTGGCATCCACCAGATCACTATTTTCGTCCGGTGCGACGTCATGGTTTGTAGCAAGTGGAGTTCCAGCTGTGGAAGCATTCTTTATATCGAACCGATTGAGAATATCGCCTACATACTTGGTCTGATGCAAAAATATCTCCTTTGGAGTCTGATCCACCTATAAGCCAAGAAAGAACTTCATCTCACCCATGGCACTCATCTCAAATTCAGCTTTCATTACTGCTTCAAATTCATTACATAATGCTTCGTTTTTGGAACCGAAGATTATGTCATCAAGATAGATCTGAACTAGCAGTAAGTCACCATCCTTTTCTTTGATGAACAGTGTACAGTCAATCACTCCTCTGCGAAAGCGTTGTTTCACAAGATGGGTCGAGAGTTTTTCATACCAAGCTCTTGGGGCTTGATGGAGCCCGTAGAGAGCCTTATCTAGTTTGTAAACTTTGTCCCGATGATACGGATCTTCAAATCCTTCGGGATGACTGACGTACACCGTCTCCCGGATTTCTCCATGAAGGAATGCACTCTTTACGTCTAATTGATAGACTTTGATCTTCATGTAAGATGCATAGGCTAGGAAGATATAGATTGCTTCCATTCTTGCCACAGGTGCAAACACTTCATTGTAATCAATGCCCTCAACTTGTAGACATCCTTGAACTACAAGTCGAGCCTTGTTTCTTGTTATGACCCCTTGGTCATCTTTCTTGCACTTCAAGACACATTTGGTGTGAATGACCTTAGCACCTTTAGGTCTATCCACGAGAGTCCATACTCCCAACTTCTTGAATTTAAGAAGTTCTTCTTGCATAGCACTCACCCATGCTTCATTGTTTAGGGCTTCATTAACATATTTTGGCTCAATTTGAGACACAAAACATCGATATTCACCATCGTGAAAATATCCCTTTTCCATTACTTAGGCATAATCAGCTGAGTATATCTGACTTCTAGTTTGGACTCATGATCTAACATCTCCAATGACATTAGCCAACGGATGATAAACATTTAGTCGAGATCCAGGAGTGGTGGGTACAACTACCTCATTATTCAGATTGTGAGCAGCAGGTTTAGTATTTGAGGCAGTGGGAGTGTGAGGTTCCGAAGTGTCAGAGGCATCAACAGCATATGCCAAGTACAGCAGGAACCTGTTGCCCTTGATCCACCTGATCATTTGCTACGTCTTCATCATCAGAGGAGGAGTCACTTACCTCAAGTTGTCCCCCTGAAGAACTAGAAGGCTAACCTTGTGAAGTTGAAGTCATCGGATCCAGTGAAGGTGTGTTTAATATGTCATACATCATTCTGGTCAATAACTCATCCTCAGGAGAGAAGAGAGGGATGTTGAAGGATTTAAAGAATCCATCATAGTTGAAAAAGATAGAGGGTCCTTTTCCAGCAGGGGGTGGTGTATCTCTGTACACGAACATTGCACCACACTTCTACTTGACCCGTTGAGTTATTGTAAACTTTCTTATTCGGTATGTTGTATCCTAAGAAAATCCGTTCTTCAGCCTTCTCGCTAAATTTCCCTGACTGTGTTTTCTTCAGCAGTGTACATGGTGCACCAAACGGTTCGAGGTACTCTAGATTAGGTTTACAGCGTTGGAGTAACTCGTAACACATCTTACCATGAAGCTTGACCACTAGGACTCGATTAAGGGTGTAACATGCATTAGCTACTACCTCGTTCCAAAATTGGATAGGCAGTTTCGAGTCTACTAGCATCGTCCGGGCTGTCTCTACCAAGCTGCAATTCTTTCTCTCAGCAACCCCGTTCATTTGAGGAGTGTAGGCCAATGTGAATTAGTGCACAATTCCTCTTTCTTTGCAGAATTCCTCCATCCATTGGTTCTTGAACTCGGTACCGTTGTTGGAGCGAACTTGCCTTACCTTCAGCTTGTAGAGTGACTCCAATGTAGTTACTAGCTGTTTGAATGATTCAAATGTCTCTGATTTAGATTTTAGAAACATCACCTAAGAAAATCTTGAGTAATCATTTGTAACTACAAAGCAGTACAAATCACCAGCAATGCTCTTTGTACTAACTAGGCCAAACAGATCCATGTGAAGAAGCTCAAGAGGCAGGTCAATTGAATAAATGTTCTTTGCCTTATGAGACTTCTTTGTCTGTTTTCCTTTCTTACATGCGACACAGAAATCCGGTAGTTGGAGGTTTTGAACATTTACTCCACGCACTAGATCATTCTTGATCAAGTGAATCATCTTCCAGGGATTTATGTGTCCCATTCTCCTAGGCCAGGAGATGGAGTCTTTTTCTGTTGCCTTTGACAAGAAGAATTGTACTTGATGATCGGTTATGGAGGTCTTTGAGAGGTCCAAGACATACAAATCATTATATCTTGAAGCTGACGTTAACACCTGGTCCTCCGGAATGACATAGTCTTTCTTCAGAACATAGCACTTCTTGTTGTCAAACACAACTTTAAACTATTTGTCGCATACCTGAGAAATAGATTGTAAATTATTTCGGGGTTGTTGAACATAGTTTACCTTATCAAACTTCACTTTCTGGTTTCCCACTTCTCCTTATGCAGTGATGTAACCTCCTTTATTTCTAGCAAATGAAACGTGTCCTCCATTAATTTGTTTGACGTTTGACAAGAGAGAGAGGTTTCCAGTCATGTGTCTTGATGCACCACTATCAACAATCCAGGTATTCAAAGAAGCACTATAGCGGACACCCTGCACATTCAAAGGAAATAATGAGTTCAGTTTGGGACCCAAGCCTTAACTGGCTTGGGTGACCCCGAGGAATCACACATCATAAACTCTACCCACTATCCATTTGAGGATGGGGGTAGATCATTCTTCTTCTTGTTCTCATTTTCAGACGCGGAACTTGATTTTTCTTTCCATAAGCCAGTTTTATGTAAGGCCTGTTTGTGATAAACAGACGATTGGCTTATTGTTTGAACTTTAGATTCAAAGGTTCTTTTTGGTGGAGTAATTGACCTCCTTTTTGAAGAACTTGGTTTTGAATCATTAAGTTCAATCTTCTTTCTTGGTGTCTGATAATAAGAACATTTAGAAGCAATGTGTCCATACTTTCCACAAGTGTAGCACGATCTGCTTTCGACATGTTGGTTAAACTGTTTCTGTGGAGAAGTATGTGACACAGGTGTGACTTTAGTTTCTTTGGGTTTTGACACTTCTTGTTTATATGTTTTGACTTCGTTAACAAAATTCATTGTTTGAACATGTTTAACATCATTACCCTTTTGTTTATTTGGACTTAGACATGATGCTCTAGATTGTTTAAATTGTTTGGTCTTTTTGGGTTCTGAATGAGACGTGTTTGAACCTGACTCCACCTTAAGCCTTGCAAATTGTTCATCCAAATTAACAATAGGCATCTTACCTTTTGACTTCAAAATGGACTCATTCTGTTTAGTGACAGATTCAACAGGTTTACTTGTGGAATCTGGATCACTTACAAGAGGAGTGGACACCACATGATCCTTGATTAGGTTATTATTAATTGGTTTGCTTTTAGCATTCAACAAGGTCTCATGTGGTGGTGGAACAACTTTGTAACCCAACCTTCCCCGTGATTTCATTCTCTCACTAAGTGTTGAACTATGTGAGAAGAACTAGTCCAACTGTGCAGTTTTTGTTTTAGTGAGTCGACTTTGACTTCCAAAACTGCTTTTTCTTTCATTGTTTCTTCTAAGGAGTTTAAATAGAACTTTATATCATTTTCTTGGTTAAAGGCCACAACTTCAGTTTCCCTTAGTTGTTTATTTAACAGTTCTATTTTCTCTTTATAACCGTGCTTATTTTCTTTTAAAATGTGGTTTGCTTCTGTGCACAGTTGTAAATCATTTACTAAGCTATCATTGTGATCTAATAACCAAGAAAATTTTAAATCTATGCTATCCCTAAATTTATTACATCAAGAACAAGAATGATTATCAAAGAGTTGGTCTGTGGAACTTACCTGAGAAGGTTCGGTTGAATCAGCCATCATCGTAAAGTTTGACTGTTCGGGTGCTGGTGATTCTGAACATGTTGTGCTGGGACCTTCTTCATTTTGGTGAGTGACCATTGTAGCATTATCTTCATGATCTAACATTACAAGTTCCAATGCTATATCACTTTCGCTTGCTGAGTCGTCATCCAAACCTTTAACACATGCAATGTTGGATTCTCCCGGAGAGGCAAAGCGAAAAGTCCAATCTTGTCCTTCATCGTCTTGGGCTTTCAAGGCTTTAGGATCCTTGTTTGAAGATGTAGACCCATTGGTGGGTTTGTCTTGATGATTGAAAGATGAGAAAGGATTCTCGTTACCCGTCTTCTTAGGCTTTACACATTCACATTTGAAATGCCCCTTTTCTCCACAGTTAAGGCGGGTAACTTTGGTTTTGTCAAAACCAAAGGTTGTATCCTTTGTGGCTATCAAGTTTTGTCCGGTCTTCTTAACAAACTTTTTCGCCCTCCAGACAGCACTAGCCAATGCCCACATGATATCCATTCTTTCGAGCTCAGTTTCATCTACCTGCTCGTAGTCTTCATCGGCGAGATGGCAGTTTCCAATTTTCCCAGCAACTAGACCGTCATAGGAGTGAACGATAGCTGCTAGAAGATCCATATGCTCCTTTCCTACCTCAACAGTCACATAACCGAGATTCTCGGTCTTCAATTTCGTAGCATTGGCTTCAGGTGCTATGTATTGGGTGCAAGATGACCCTGACGTGTCAGATCCTGAAGTAATGGCTTGAGAAGGAGCAGCTGAACTGGAAACGAAAGCTGTTTGGAGTGGTGCTCCCGAAGTCTTTGGTTGAGGAGTTGAGTTGTAAAGTGACGGGTTCTGATCATATGAACTTTTCTAGGATCTGTATTTCATCCTCAACTCTTCCTCTCTCAGCTTCAGAATGAAATCGTTGATATCCAACTTCGCAAGCATATCATTCTGTCTAAGATTTGAGACAAACAAAACCCATTTCTCTGGCAATCCATCTGCAAAACTCGACACCTTGTCTTCCATGGATGTGGTAACCCCATGAGTGTGAATCTCACTCATCAAGTGGTACAAACGGTCGATAACATCATCCAGACTCTCTTTTCCGATTGAAGAGAAGTTATCAAACTCCTTCTTCAAAGCCTTTGCCTTTAATGCCTTCAACGTCGCATTCCCGTCATATCGTTTTTCCAGAGCATCCCATAACTTCTT
>BJCO01757603.1:0-13560 GCA_018326465.1 Flaveria floridana | reverse complement strand
AATAGCTGATGGAAGTCTTCAGATGCTCTCGAGTCTGACATTCAAGCAAGAGAGCACTGTAACTGATGGGAGTCTTCAGCAGTTGTTGCAGTGGCATGTGGGACTTAGAGGTTTTCCTGATCTTGGCTCATTGGTTCTTTTGGTCCAACAACCATGTCAATAAGATTTAAAATCATATATGAACATTCCCAGACAAACTTCATTAAAGTTGCCAATTCAAAAATTTTGTCAAACACATGATCATTTACATTAAAATAAGACCAAAACATAGTTATGATTTACTAACATGATTCACAATCATATAAGTTTGAAAACTAATTACCCTTGATAGTTAGTTCCTAACCCATGTGTTGATTACAAAAAAAGCACGTGTTGTATTTCTCCAATGTCTTGACTTGATGATCATCGGGTTACCGAGTTAGGCATAAATAAATATAACTAGATATAAATACATGAATTTGATACTTTCATCAAAACTCCATAGTATTTTTCCTCTCACGTACTTATTTGTAAATTACGGACACTCTATTTCCATTCAATCTATTCCTTTTTACTTGCAATATTCACATGCCAAATCCATCACATAATCATTACATGATTTGATTTCAATATAAAGACTTAAATTCCGTTCATCAAGGCTATCCATACATTATACCCAATTTGACCTGTTTTAACCGGTAGAAATTAGATATTTCAATCTCCATAGGATTTTTCATCTCATGTACTTCCTTGTAAATTATAAATATTATATATCCATTCAATCCATTACTTTTTTTTTTTGCAATAGTCACATGCCAAATCTATCATAACTCATTCCATGATTTAATTTCAATAGAAAGACTTAAATTCCATTCCTCAATGCTTTCCATACGTTATACCCAAATTGACCCATTTCAACCGGTAGAAATTATACCCTTTTATTTTAAGTCCTAATAATTCCATCTGCAGAACCGGTGAAGGTTAATGCATCAGTTTCACAAGGTGGAGAGAATAACACTTAACATATCAAATAGGGAACCAGGCACAAGAAACAAAGGCCAAAAGTAAAGAACACACAAGAACAAAGAGATTGGTTTCCAACGATGATGTATATTGATCTTAAGTATTTTACAGTTGTTATAAGGCTTAATCCTAACGACTGATTACATGAGACACTTTATACTCATCCGATAGCCGACCATACTTTATAGGCTAGCTGGAACACAAATCTAGGAAACAAGATCAATGTAAAGTCAAAAGACTGATTGCCTTTTGACTAGTGACTATGACATGCCATAGCTCACATCTTAATATATTACAAAAAGGATAAAAGTACAAGAGTGGAAAGTTACAAACTCAAAGATCATGATGTACAGTTGACAAAAGTATGAATATAATCGCCAACCTGTATAGGTGAGTCTTTAGAGATGGCAGCGGAAAGTAGTTCAGCTTTTGTCAAAAGCATGTCTGAGAAAGCATGTCTGCTCTATCTATGGAAGAAATCAGTCTTTAGGCTTTGGAAGACTTTGTCTTGAAGCTTTTGAAGAATTGGGTCTTTGTTTTGGAAGATTTGACACTTAGTGAATTTCTTTGTGCATTTGTCGAGTCTTTCGAAGTAACTTCCTTGTACTTCATAATGCATACCGAGGAATCGTTGGTTAGCATCAGCCTCTAAGATAACTCTTACACAATCACTTTCGCCTTAAACAAATAGTAGTAAAATATTTTGAGTTCAAACTACCGTTCTAAAAGTAAAGGCGTAAGCTAGAGAACTTACTGATCTTGGCCCTCTTGTTTTCTTGGGTTGCTCGATCCTTCTCCTTTCATGCCTACACTTGATGAATTCACTCGTACCATATCATGAATTCATCAATTACCAAACTTTACATCTAACTTGTATAATTATCATTCAACATATACAACATATTACCATCTTTACTTATCAAGTGCTTTTTGTACCAAAAATTTATCTTTTAACTACACAAGGAATTTCATCAAACACTTAGTCGGCATTCATATTCATTAAAAATGCTTTAATTTACTAACATGAAATCCATGTATTTACAATTCAACACATTTCATGCATCAATTAACAAACAGTAAGTATAAACTTCAAGTTATTTAAACCAATGCACTAAATTAACCAAGATTAGTCGTCGGTTCATCTCCATGTCAAAACCCACTTCAAACCATACATGAATCATCTTCTATGTCACTAATTCATATAACTTTTGTCCATCTACTAGATCAAATACTGATTATATTTAAGGTATCTATACAACTACACATTCAATTGTTAGGTTTCATTCAAGATCCTACCATTCAAGCATTTCCAACAAATTTTTCACTAAATAGGAATTTGCAACTCACCTTATGTTTGCTATGACTAAAGGACTAGAAATACTTAAAATGCATGATCTTTAGCTTCTAATTTTAGCTTGAATTAGAGGATTTATAGATTTTTTAACTTGAGGAGGTGTTCTCCTTCTTTTAAAAAATGTTGAACCTTCTCTCACTACCAAAACCCCTATTCTTTTATTTCTTCCCCAATTTTATGTTTATTAATTCTTCTTTCTAGAGTTGTTAATTTCAGTTCCTTAACTTTGGTTTTTATTTTAAAAATATAAAGTTGTTTTTCATTCCCTTTAATAAAGAATTTAACTAACATGTTACTTTGTTTAATATATATTTTATTCTATAAAACTAACAAATACGATTATTAACAAGATTTCAAATTTGAGGTGTTACAAGTAGGATACCCTTCTAGTTGCCGATCTGGTGATGAAATATGCATATGTACTTTGATTAAATTCCCACTTCAGTATTAGATCATAAGCTGATAAAGGAGTTTTGAGAATCAGTTCACTAGACTAGCTTTGACTAAGGTTAGAACCTTTTGGAGTAGAATCTTAGTCTTCTTATTTTGACATACAAAGATACTTAAGTTCTCAAGAATTTGCTCTAAGATGTCAAGAGGCAAATCAAGTATATCATTCACATGATCATGGTATGTAATTACTCCATTTGCTCTCTTGATTGCAAACATCTTCATTTCAGTTATACCAGCCCCTAATAATTTTGTTTCTTTTAATATTTTCTCTTCCACTTTAGGATCAAACAACCTTGCCTTTATTATTTTTTTTGGTTTAGCTCTCTTTATGGTAATAACTAATGATAGAAGCTGATCATCATCTGATAAAGTAGTCATAGAAGGAGGATATGTTGGATGTTCAGTCGGCAGATAAGAAGACCTTTGAACAGTTTTCTTTTTCTTTCTCTGTTGTCTTTCCCATTGCCTTTTTGATTTTGCATATTTTAGGAGCTCTCTAGCTGTAACCCTTTTCTTGATTTCTCTGATGTTCAGATCAAGAGTAGACATACTCGTTGGTCCTACTTGTTTGCTAGAGAAACCATAATACCTTAGGTGTATTTTCACATGTTGCTTGTCTCTTGACTCCTCTCTGATTCTTTTAACTTATTTTCTCTCAGACTTAGCTCTCTTTTTCCTAGCTAACTTAGCATATTTCTCCATCTCAACATGAGTTTTAGCTACCAGCTTTGATTTTAACTCAGCAAGGCTCTATTCAGTGACCTCATTAAAATTGAATCCTTTCATCTCAAGTTGAGCTGTGAGGATGTATTTTTCTTGATCCTATTCCTTCTTCTTCTGAGAAGGGTCATTGGCATCGATTTAGCAGTTATGGATACAAGAGCTTGGTGAGTCGTTGTCACTTGATGAGTGCTTTTGACAATTGGCCTGAATGATTTCGATAACACTTTCTTGAAAACTTTGGCTTTTATTTTGGATGGAGCTATTGGTTTTGATCCACTAGTTCCTCTAACAAGGTTGATTCTTCTTTTTTTAGATCTGGATTCTTTTGCACTTCGACTAGTGCAATGATGTTCTTCTTTATAGAAGTTGCAGGACCATTTGAGGGTGATCAATACAATTACTTTCATATGAGGAGAGTGTTAGAACACTTAACATATCAAATAGGGAACCGGATTTAAGTTAAAGATACTAAGAACCCAAGTAAGTAAGAGATAGAACAAAGAACAAGAACACGAGAAGTATGGTTTTCAAGAATATTGTATATTGCTCTCAAGTTATATTACAAGTGTTACAAAGCATAAAGATAAATACAAGAACCTAAGATACTTTATACTACATCCTACAGTCGGCTATACTTTGAAAGCCAGCTGGAAACACTAATCTAGACAACAAGATCAATATACAGTCAAAAGGCATATTGTCTTTTGACTTGTGACTATGACATGCCATAGCTCACATCGTAATATACTACAAAAAGGATAAAAGGTACAAAGTAGAATGTTACAGACCAGTGACCATATATAACAGTTGACAAAAGCATGGACCTTTTCACCAACTTATATAAGTTGCTAAGTCTTCAGAGTGGCAATGAATTTGTTCGGCTTTTGTAAAAAGGTGATCAGAGAAAGCATGTATTTTCTGTCTTTGGCAGAAATCACTCTTTGGCTTTAGAAGACTTTAACTCTGAGGCTTCGAAAGACTTCATCTTTGGGTTCGGAAGTTTTGGTATTTGGCTTCGAAAGATTTTACACTTAGAATATTTTCTCTGAGTTATGTAAAACTTCCGAAGTAACTTTACTCTATACTTCATGCATGCATGCTGAGAGCTCTTTGATTACATTGGTTGTATCAGCCTTTAAGTATAAACCTTACAGAAGTTTCTTGAGAGCTACCTATCTATAATTCTGTTAGTTCTTTATTAATATTCAGTGGATACAGCTCCATCCTTTTGGCTATCAGGAATCTGACCCTTCTTTCCTTTGACTCATTTTCTATCTTTTCTTCAACAATCATAAATCTCTTACCTTTATCAGAGGTCGAGATTGCAGTATGTCTGATTGCTGAAGGTTAAGTAGGTAAACCTAATGCCTCACCAGTTGCTTTGGGATTATCATTAGTTTTCTGAACTCTCTAAGCATCCTTGGTAACATCTGGGCCATATGTTTCCTCATTCACCTCAACCTAACTATGGTTTCAATGTCAATATCCGGTTGACCAAATATCAGCTCAACTGATTTGTTGAGCTCAAACTCAAATGTGTTCTTTTGAACTTTATGAAGTTGGCTTGCTTCTTCTTTACTAATCAACCCATGTCTTTCCATATTATCCTCCATGGTTTGGGATCCTCTTGTGTAAATAATCATCTTGCCTGTTGAGTCATCTGCTGAGGGAGTTTTGATGTGTGAAAACATATTTATTATTTTGTTAACAAAACGTTTTTCGCAAATTAGTTTTAAAAATTGAAAATTCCAAACTAAACCTCATAAAAACTTCCGGTGTACCACTGGTCGTGATATAGTAAAGTTTAGGTAAGTTTCGGATATCGAATCTGTGGACACTTTTGGCGGCTCTCGATAATAAACCTTTCTCGACTTCTAACCTAACTAATTTAATTATTTTAAGTAATTTTTTATAAAAAATAAATAAACAATTCAATGAAAATTAACTAATATAAACACGACGAATGAAATAAATAAATAAGAATTCAAACTTAGAAACTTGAATACGATCAAATATGTGAAATAAGTACCTAGGTAGGAATCTACTAACATGCAATGATAAAAAGGCAACGACTCGTATGACTATCTCCAAAAATACAAATCCAATGTTAACTAGGTATGTTGCCACACCCTTAGAAAACCAAAGACACGTGTCAAATACAAGATAAGTTTATTAAAATGTCTAATGGAAGATTGCCCCTAGGCTTTCTACCATAATGCCTTGAAGATTGTATTTTCCAACCCTAATATATAGGAAATTCTAATTAAATCTAGTTAAATACCCTAAAACATTAACACCACGAATGAAAGACAAAATACGCTCTCACAAAATCTAAACCTAACAAGCAATGGGTAGGAGGCTTTAAGCAATATGTATCACCCCTAGGTTCTAGATAGGTTAACAAATAGCAAATACTATCAAAATCAAAGCCAAAACTCCTAAGATTATCTCTAATTCAAGTTTAAAATTAAAAACATGAAGTAATAAATTTTAACATGTAAAACCTAATCTAGATGTCACACAATCAGTTAGGATAAACATACACAAGCATGACAATAACTTTCAAGTATAAAACAATACACATATTCTTATTAAATTGAGAAACTAATCATATGCTAAGATTAATAAACAAATATACGAAATCAAAACCAAATATTTAGTCAAAACATACTAGTTTTTAACCCAACTTAGGTAGTACTAAAAAGTTAGCTATTCATAGCATTAAAAAACATTAATAACAATAATAAAGATTCAAACAATAGGAACATTAACGAGAAAACAATTAGACAAACAAAAAATAATAAAAAACGAAACAAAACTGAATGATATTCAATGCTTAAATGCTTCAATCTTTGCTCCCTAATCTTACTCTATACTTTAGATTGCTATCTAAACGTACTCAAAAGATCCCAAGTTGAATAATATTAAAGTGCCTACTTTTATTTTCTTTTTCCTCTCGTATGCATGTTTTTTTGCCATCATTCATTGTTCTTAAATAATAATCAAAATTAGGTTTTTGAATTCCCATCTCATTCTCCTTTTTTCGAATGGCGGCCTATCTTTTTGTGAATTAACGTAACCTTCAATTCCCCAAATAAGATTATCGGGCTTTAGTCCATTACATCTTTACAATTTTTTAATTACTTGAATTGATCACACGAACCTATAAAAATCACACATAATTTAATTAGATATAGAAAAGTATTGTTGTCTAATCCATGTGGCCTACTGAAATAGTGACTAGTATTTTATCATTTGACATTGTTAAATAAAGTGGTTAACATAAGCCTTTAATTGTTTTACTTATGCTAATTGACTTATACTTTGAACACATTTTTAATCTCATGATTACGTGAAATAAAGAACTTGTTATTTGGTTTCATATTTCTTTTTTTATTAATATATAAAATTAACATTATAAAATCTATTTGAATTTTCACATCGCACTCAAAACTTTAGTTAAAGTACGTCAATTTTACTCGTGGTCTCACGTTCTTTTTGAAAGTTATTTTTAGAGCTTATAATCACTTGAAAATTATAAAATACGTATATGAACCAACTATGAGTAAAATTATTAAAATTACTTAAAAGTTGCTCAAAAGCATAGGAAATATTTACATTTAATATGTATACTTTAGACCATATCATGTTTCATGTGTGGTTGAATCGGCAGTTGCATCATCAGCTGATTTCTTCAGCTTTTCTACAGCCTCTGATAGCATTTTAAGTAATGGAGCTTCTTCCTCAGCAGATGACCTTGGAATGGCTTCAAGTCCTAGTATAATCTTTCTCTTTGATGATTCCTCATCTGTCCATTTTTATTTTAGACAGAAAGAAGTATCAGATCTTCTCACTTGTGCCATCTTTTCTTACCAAGCTGAACTTTTTGGTTTAGTCTTCTCATTAATATTCTAAATTCTATTTTCTTCTCCTCTGAGCTGTCATATTCATATCTATTTAGTAGATCATTAAGCTTGACTTTAGTTTTAGATAAAGGTTCATAATCTTCATTCCATCTTGAAGATAATGGATTTGGTAGTGAGCTGTTTATAATTTGTTCAGCCAGATATAAGAAGATATCAGCAGATTCTTTGGGCTCATCTTCTTCCTTTTTGATATCATCATATAATATTTCAGCTGACACTTAGAGGGTGGAGAAAGGCACATCCAAAGGTTCTTGTGATGCAGAAGATACTTGAAGACTTAAAATGATTGATTGCTGAAACTCAATTGTTTCTTAAAGGGATTCAACCTTAGATTCAAAGTCGATAGCCCTAGTAGGTGACTGCTAAACAGTGTTTAATTAGGAACCCAATGCAACAACTCTTGTATCCTGATTTACTAATCTTTTTCTTTGTATAATTACGAATGAAATGTTACCTGATATCGATGCGTTTTATCTTTGAATGCTGAAATGGGTTGTTGGTAATGAGATGACACTGTTGTTGTCAATATGGACGGGGGTATTCATGAAGGTTACCCCATAATATCTGAGTTGAGTTTGAATCTGTAGTACTCGAGCACAACAACTATAAGCAGCTATGTATTATGCTTTGACGGTTGATGTACACATATAAGTTTGCTTCTTGCATTGCCATGAAATCAATCTTTCCCCCAGAAATTGGCATCCTCCTAACGTGGATTTCTTGTTGATGTTGCATCCTCAATAGTCACTGATTGTATACCCATAGAGATTAAAATCAACACTCTTAGGGTACCACAGTCCTAACCACGGTTCCCCTTTAAGATACTTCAAAATTCTCTTGGCAGCAATCAAGTGCTATATTTTTGGAGCATCTTAAAATCTTGACAAAAGTCATGTGTCAAACATAATATCTGGTGCTAGGTGTAAGGTACGTGAGAGATCCATGATGTCTCGATACTGTTGTTGATCTATTGGTTCCTTCTCAAGATCAGGAGTTAAGGAACATGCCCTGGACATTGGTATTTTTGTAGCTTTATCATCGGTAGATTGAAATTATTATGCTTACAAGATTCCAACTATAGGATTTGTTACCACAAGAGCTGAAGTAATTTTCTGACTTGGTATTCTCAACTCAAATCTTGGGTTAGGATCTCCTATTGATAGCTACCTTCAGATCTTGAAACATCTCACACTATTTGTTAAAACAGTTGGTAACTAAATTAAGATCAAGTAGCCAATCAAGACCAAAACCTTTCACACTGGTTGTGTGCTCATTGAAGGTCATATTGGCTAACTTCTCAACTACTCTAGTTCTGAGATTGTATACTCTATAAGCTTTTGCTTGGGAAGTGTATCCAATAAAGTGTCCATCATCTGATTTCTCAACAAATTTGGATATCTGATCTTTGGTATTCAAGATAGTGCAAGCACATCCAAATGATCTGAGTAAACCAATGAAATGTCTTCTTTTGTGCCACAACTCATAAGGAGTCTTACCATGAGTCTTGATTACTAAAACTCAGTTATGCACATAGAAGGCGGTATTGACTGCCTCTGCTTAGAAGGTGATGGACAGTTTAGAGTCAAAGAGCATGGTCCTTACAACCTCAATGTAAGGCCCCATTCTCGGAGACCTCACAGTTGGACAATCATCGCATTATACAATTCAAAACATACGTTACTTTTGCAGCGGAATTTAAAAACTTTCATTAATAATTAGAAACATGTCATTCATTACATTACAACATTTGTTTTCATATTAAAATACAATGACATGTCAAAATGTGGATGCTAGCCTCCAAAACACTCCCAGTAGCTTATGCATTCATGCCTGCAACTGCTCAGCATCAACAAAATACCTGCCAACTATCATACATACAAAAAGTTAGCGACGCTGAGTGAGTTCTAGTTTTATAATAAAATACTTTACTTCCTTTAAAAAACAGTCTTTACATTCGTCCGTGGTCATACATCATACGTACACTCATTCTATATTCATCATTCGTGTCGTTCTTTTGTTCGTTCGTTTCCATTCTTTCCTACTTTCATCATTTCATTCTTTCCATTAATATTTACTTTCATATAGAAAAAGGCTTTCATACTCTGTTGAATCTTCTGTTTGTGTTCTTGCGCCTGCTTCTGTTTTGTACTTTTCACTGTCTTTTACTTTCTTTCTCTTACTTTCTTCTCGTACCTTACATTTGTCAGGTATCATACATCATATGCACATACTGATAATAATTATTATTATATTCTTCATCATTCGTTCATTCATTTATTTCTTCGTTCATTACTCGAATCTTGTATCATGCAATATCCCCGACTCATGCTCGAAAGCTGATGCTATGTCGGGGCCTGTTGTGACATCCGGTAATTTTCCGTTACCAAACTCCGTTAGTTCCATTAGGTCTTGTATACACGTGGCGTGAGCACACACTAGTTGTCGTTGAACGTTGGTGACTTAATAATTGACAATGATAAACTAATAATAATCTAATCAATAATGTGATATTGTGTTATGCTTATGTGTTTACGCGATTTAAATATTAATTGTAAATTTTATCGCGTAACGTGGAAACGTGTATATTTAATCCGTGTGTCTTGTGTTTGGTAAAGATAAAACATATAATTGTTATTATTAGTTTATATGTTTAGTAATTTAGTTAAAAACACTTTTAACAAGAGTTTAAAGCTTAATTTTTATAAAAATACAAAATACAAGGGCTTAAAGGGGTAATTATCATAAATTAATTAAAACAAAACCCAAACCCTAATCCCCCCCCCCCATTCGGCCGCGACTTCAACCCCGACCCTCCCATCATTCGAATTTCAGCCTTAGAACACCACAAAGCATCAATTTTTGGTTGATCTCAAGTGTTACAACAAGTTAGAATCATCAAATACAAGCCATTACACATTAAAGGTTAGAGTTTTACATGTTTTTCATATGTTCTTGATGTTGGCTGAAACTCTAATGTGAAATTGGGTTCTTGATGTGAAATTCTTAGTTGTTTGATGATGTTGTAATGTTAGTTATGTTAGATTGAGGTAGGTTGATTATGCAAGAAAACTATGATTTTGATGTGTTGTTCATAGGTTACAAATAATAGTAACTTTATTTGCATGAATATGATGATTTGATGATAAATTTATGTTGTTGAAGTGTTTGTGATGATATATGGATGTTAAATTTATAATATGAATGCTAGAAACCTAAGAATGAATGTTGTAGTTCATAGATTGCCAAAAGTAGAAACTTTTGTTCATGAAGATTGATAAATTATGATGATTAGATGTTGTTAATCATGTCTAGATGTTAATATGAGCTTGAAATGGTATATTGTTAATTAATTCATGAATGTATTGAGTTTTTGATAAGTTTTGGGATGTGCTTTCCCAAAAGGGAAACTTTATTTGCATAAAGTCTCGAAGATGATGATTTGGGCATGTTTGGGACATTAGGATCATGCTAGTATGTTCATGGATGATTTCTAATGTGGTTGAATGCATTGATTAGGTTGTATGAATGCTTGTTTTATTATTTAGAGATTTGATCATCTTGGTGAGTACACATGGCAAAGGCTTATGTAAGTTGTGATAGGACCATGATTCGATGTTATTGTAGATCATTGTTAGATATCTTGATTGGCATGAATTCTATTGAATAATGTAATGGTTATCTATGTATGATGAACTAGTATGTTTGATTGAATGGAAATTCCAACTATAGCGTCACCAATGGGTCAAACGGATCAACTAGGTCAATTGTGTCTTGTCTTTCTAAAACCTTGAGTTCTTTGGTTTGTAGAGCGCTTAGGGTTTCATTATGATTTCTGTGTACATGTACTTATGTACTCGTGTGTTCTAGGTGACCTCTGAGTGTTGTCTATCCACTCTTTCTTTCATGTTAAGCATTAAGTAATTCTTACACGCATCAGGTGAGTTCATGCCCCACTTTTTTACATTGTCTCTTTTGGGGGAGATAGCATACTAGTTTTACAAACGCTTTATTTACATGGGTTGTGTTTAGTATAAGATATTGTTGTTTACCATGGAAAGTCCTCACACTTTTAGATTGTTAATAATGATTTAGCGGCAAATTTTGGGTAGTACTACTGGGTCTGAGGAGCCCCACCTGTGTGACTCGAGGTTAGACGGGTGCAATATTGTCCTAACGAACATTGTCACGACCTGGTAAGTCGTGGCGGGAGGCAACAAACGTAACACAGTCGGCTTCAATCATGAAATCACTATGATTATTACTTTTTGTTTATAGACTAGCTATCTATTACAATACACTTCTTAAATATTGCAACTGTTACTGATTATTGTGTAACGCAAACTCTTGAACTCACCAACCGTTGTGTTGACTCTTTTAGTATGCTATTCTCAGGTTAAGGTTTGCCATTGTCTAGGAGCACTATGCACGGGTCAGCATTATGGTGTTGTCAGCTTGTTATGAAACAATGATTTGATTGTGTCTGTTTAAACATTTATGTTTTGGTTGCACAACTTTTAGGCACGTATGCTTACGCATTTTAAATCATGTTACATTGTTTTGGGTTTTTCTGGTTATTTAAACGCTTCCATAGTATTTAAAGTTAAACTCTGATTTTGTATGTTGGTTCATATAGAGTCGTTCTAAGTAACTAATGACTGAGATCGTGGTTTGTCATGCGCCTCGTGGTAAAACCCCGCACGCGGATTTTAAGGGTGTGACAGATTGGTATCAGAGTCATTGGTTATAAGGAACTAGTTTGCATATACACTAGTCTATAAGCATACACAGTTAGTTAGTTACTTGTTCTTTACCTTTACTGTATACTCATTTGTTGGTACACATGTCCCTAGTTCTAGTTCTAGTAAGCTCAAATGTAATAGACTTTCATTTTGTAACACTTATGTAATGTTTGATATATGAAATGAAAAACTCTTCTTTGAATGTTTATTGGTTGTTGAATGTTATATCTATTAATATGATTTATTATTACACGCTTATATGAACATGTTATATAGGTTTGCAGTTATTAGACATAGTTCTGTATCATTAAAGGTTCAGGAATGTGTTTAACTAAGTCTCATGATTCAGTCGCACGACTGGATCATGCGAATGCGCCAGTCGCATGACTGAACCAGGTGATTGAGTCAATCACACATTTGAGTCATAAGACTGACTCAGTCGTACGGATGAATCAATCGTATGACTCAGTCGCACGACTGAGCCAAGCCATACGCATGGCTCAGTCGTACGAATGAGAGCTGTAACCTATAAATACCACTTAATTCGTGAAAAAAAAACACTTCGATAATTATTAACCCTAGCCGCCCCTGTTCGTCCAGAGAGTCCCTTCCAACTTCATAGAACGTTTGATCAATTCTAATAAATTCTTAATGTATTCTCATTGTTAGTTTTGATCGGATTAACGTTCTCCCTGATTGGATCGCCAATCAAATAGGATTCCGCACTATTTGATCTGGTTTCACGTTTGAATCAGTTAGTACTCCATCTGTACATGGTCCTAACAAGTGGTATCAGAGCTTTGGCTCTTGATTCTTCGTGGATTCAATCGCTTTTTTGCAAAAGTCAAAGTTTTTAATCAAAAGATCCGTTCTTTCTGCATAAAAATCTAGTTTTTACGAGTGCATGTGTTCAAAAGTTAGTATTTTTTGAGTTTTAGCCGATTAGGGTTTTCAAAATTGTGTTTTTGGTTCGAATTGCGTGTAAAGTTTGAAAAATTTCGAAGTCAACAGTCTCAGTCGCACGATTAACTCAATCGCACAACTGAACTCCATTCGCTCAACTCAATCGCACGATTGGCCCAGTCGCTTGTTCAAATCGCACGATTGGCCCAGTCGGTTTGTGTTGGGTCTGAAAGATAGTCTAATATTATCAACACAGTCAAAGTCAACAAAAGTCAACGTCACGGTCAAAGTCAACAAAAGTCAAACGTCACGTTCGGGACGAAGATTAGAGACAAGACGTTGAAGATATATTCGTCTAGGATGTTTATTGTTAATAAATATATTTTGTGTCGACAAAATATATTTAATCTTGTTTTTAGACATTTTGGGTTTTAATTGTAATTTCTAATTGTCATAGTTT